>VUQS01043266.1:6455-22518 GCA_015108495.1 Heterochromis multidens
TCGGGGAGTGGGGTGGGGGGTCCTGGTCTTTAACTTGAGGTCATCCAGAGTTCAAGCACTGTTAGAAACTACATCTGCTTGAGGTCTGAAGCACATGTGAATTACACATCATGTTTCCAAGTCAACAATAGACTTACTTTCTCAACTTCTAAATTTAATTTTGTAGTAAAAAGTGCAAATGAAGGTTACATGTTCATCCATCCATTTATTTTCTACTGGTTATCCTTAGCCGGGTTGTGGGGGCAGCAGCCTAAGCAGAGAAGCCCAATCCCCATTCATTTCCTCCAGCTCATCCAGGGGAACACGGATGTTCCCAGGCCAACCAAGAGACATATTCTCTCCAGTGTATCCTAGGTCTACCCTTGGACCTCCTCCTGGTAGGACATGCCTGGAATACTTCGCCCAGGAGGCAGCCAGGACGCATCCTAAACAGATGCCCAAACCACCTTAATTGACTCCTTTCGATGTTGAGGAGTATCAGCTCTATTCTGAGTCCCTCCCAAATGACTGAATTTCTATTACTTATGTAAACTCCTCCACTTGGGGCAGCAACTTGTCCCTAACCTGGAGTGGGCATTCCTCCCTTTTCGTGCTGAGAACCATGGCGTTGGATTTGGAGATGCTAATTGTCATTCTCATTCGGCTGCGAACCACTCCAGTGCAAGCTGAAGGCCACCCCCTGATGAAGCCAACAGAACCATATCTTCTGCAAAAAGCAGAGATAAGATTCTGAGGCCACCAAGGTGGAAGCCTTCCGCCACTTGGCTCCGCATGAAATTCATGAAATTCATGCATGAAGAATCTGTGAAAAAGGGCAGCCCTGGCGAAGTCTGACTTATCCCCAGCAATGTGGACCAAGCTCTCGCTGCGGTTGTACAGGGACCGAATGGCTTGTAGCAACAAGTCAGACACCCCATACTCCTGAGGCACTTCCCACAGGATGCCCTGAGAAACGCAGTCGAATGCCTTCTCAAAGTCCCCAAAACACATGTAGACTGATTGGGAAAACTTCCACACACTCTAATATCCTCGAGAGGATAAAGAGCTGGTCCAGCATTCCATGGCCAGAACAATACCTCTGGATTGTACCTCCTGAATCCGAGGTTCAACTAACTGAGAGACTCTCCTCTCCAATACCTGGGTGTAGACCTTCCCAGAGAGGCTGAGGAGTGCCCCCCTATAATTAGAGCATTCCCTCCCTCAGAATGCTGTCGAAGTTCTGCTGGAAGTGACAATTGAAGATCTCAATTATATGATTACAAAATTGATCATTAGCTTGCGACCTAGGGTGTTAAGTGTTACACGCACTTATGAACACCCTTATGTTTAAGCATGGTATTTGTTATGTACAAGTAGTGATGCCAAATGTGATGTGTTCTGAGTTCTGTTTGCATTAAATGCCACTGGGATAGAATTGCCATGAAATGTTACCTGTGCTCCTTGCAATTTAGCCATGCTTTTGTTTTCTTGGTTTTGCATATCAGTAGATATATTACTAACAGGTATCTCTTATAGCTAATGTGGCATACCTTTAATGGCACCACTATGACAAAAAATAAAATATTGGGCTTAAGAGACCACAGTAACTCCCTATAGATGGCATTATAAGAACACTTAAATTAGTGTGTGGCGTGTAACCCTTCTGACTGCTTTGAAATGTTTCCATCTTTGTGTTATTTTCAAGATAGGCCTATATTCATGCAATAGACATGCAGTCCACGCTGTATTAACATCAAAGCAGCCAATATTAAATTTACCCCATCTAGAAAGCTAAATTGTCTAAAATGTCAGTGGCTTCTATCTCCTCCCTTGGACAGCTTACTATCCCAGCAGGGTATCTGATGACCAGCAGGGCGTAGATGTTGATTGCCCAGATCTTGTTCTTCCCATTCAGCTGACTCCTCAGGACTTGCCTTACTCTCTGCAGGTATTTGGTGGTTGCAGCTTTCCTAGTGGCCTTTACATGATTGCCATTTGTCTGTGGGATTCCAAGATACTTGTAGCTATCCTCAGTGTCTGCAATGTTGCCTTCCCTCTCTTTGTTACCATCTGAATACACTTCTCCAGTCCGAATGACATTCCAATGTTGTTTGTGTAGATCCTAGTGGTGTGGATCAGTGAATCGATGTCTCATTCACTCCTGGCATACAGCTTGATGTCATCCATGTAGAGGATGTGGCTGACATTTCTCTATTCCATAGTCGGTATCTGTAGCCAGTCTTGTTAATGATCTCGCTGAGTGGGTTCAGGTCTATGCAGAACAGCAGCGGGTACAGAGCATCTCCTTGATAAATCCCGTACTTGATGGTGACTCGTGCAATTAGCTTGAAGTTGGCCTCTAGTGTTGTTCTCCACATCCCCATCGAATACCTGATGAAGGCTCTTAGTGTCCTGTTGATTTTGTACAGTTCTAAGCATTCCAGGATCCATCTGTGAAGCATTGAGTCATAGGCTTTCTTGTAATCAATCCAGGTGGTGCACAGATTGGTCAGTCTGGTTTTACAGTCTTGAGTGACTGCTCTATCTACCAGTAGCTGGTGTTTTGCTCCTATGGCCTCGTTTCTGCCAATTCTGTTCCGGGACCCGCACATGTATTAGTAATGTGCCTGTTCATCTTAAGCTGGTTTTATGTTCATGTAAAGGTAGCATGTTTTGTGTCCACACCACTCCAGGGACTGCCCATCTGCCTGCAGAGAGCTCTGTTGTCAGATGGAGGCATTGTCGAAAATATGGTACAACCGATCTGTGGGCCACTCTTGTGTGTCTGGGGGGGTGAAAACCCCTCTCCCCCCTCTGTCCGAGTGGAATCATGTAGGTAGATTATAAAACCAGCTCTAGCCATTATGATGCCTGACAGGAGATTCCATGTTGTGCTGAGAATGGTCGGTAGTTGGATGGGACCGGTCCCTTCCGGGGATCCTTGAGGATCAAAACACTCCGGCCTTCGGTTAGCCATTCTGAGTGTGTCTCATCCCTTAGCAGTTGGTTCATTTGTTCTGCCAGGCGCTCATGGAGTGCAGTTAGCTTCTTTATCCAGTAGGTGTGAATCATGTCAGGGCCTGGTGTTGTCCAACTTCTCATATTTGAAATTGTTTTTTGTCAGGCACTGTGACCAGGATATGTCCTTCAATGTGCATATTAAACAAATATGTAGGACTGCTTTCTTGCATTTGCGCAATATTACTAAAATTAAACAAATACTGTCTCGGAGTGATGCTGAAAAATAAGTTCATGCATTTATTACTTCTAGGCTGGACTACTGTAATTCATTATTATCAGGCTGTCCTAAAACCTCCCTGAAAAGCCTTCAGTTGATCCAAAATGCTGCAGAGAGAGTACTGACAGGGACTAGAACGAGAGAGCATATTTCTCCCATATTGGCTTCTAACTTTCAGAAACTGTTAGAATTTTTTCAATTGCACAAACAGTTCAACAGTTACGGGAGTTATGGCAGCTTAAAAAAAAAAAAGGCAAAACAGCTGTATGACACCAACAGATTAGGGTTTAAAGGGTTAAATATGGGTTATTATTCATCTCTGGCTCTATTCCACAGTGTGTCTTTTGTCCTGTCTCCCTCCCCTCACCCCCATCCAGTCACGACAGATGGCTGCCCCTCCCTGAGCCTGGTTCTGGCGGAGGTTTCTTCCTGTTAAAAGGGAGTTTTTCCTTCCCACTGTTGCCAAGTGCTTGCTCATAGGGGGTCAACTGATTGTTGGGGTTTTCTCTGTATTATTGTAGGGTCTTTACCTTACAATATAAAGCACCTTGAGGTGTTGTGATGTGGCGCTATATAAATAAAACTGTATTAATTGAATTGTGATAGTTACTGGATCATATATACAGTTGTGCTCATAAGTTTACATACCCTGGCAGAATTTGTGATTTTTTTGTCCATTTTTCAGAGTGAGTGATAATACAAAAACTTTTCTTTCACTCATGGTTAGTGGTTGGGTGAAGCTATTTATGAGCAAACAATAGTGTTTGCCCTCTTTAAATCATAATGACAACAGAAACTAATCAAATTACCCTGACCAAAAGTTTACATACCCTGGAAGTTTTGGCATGATAACATACACACAAGTTGACACACACAGGTTTAAATGACTACTAAAGGTAACCATCCTCACCTGTGATCTGTTTGCTTGTAATTATGTGTATAAAAAGCCACCCTTAAGCTCCCAGGCCTCTTGTAGAGGACCCGAGCTTGAAGGATAAAGACTGCCCACAGGGCAAGTGGGAAAAATTATATATATACATATATATAATTGTGTACACAACTTATATAACAGGACAGGACATTTGAGATGTAGTAAAATTATTCCAAAAACATTATATATAATAGGCACAATAAACACTGATGTTTTGCTCCCTAATGACTACTTTTGCTTACATTTTGAATGTTCAGCTAATCATAATGCAGTGTCAGTACTTTTACCTCACTAAAGCATCTGAACACGTACTGTCTCTGTTAAGGACTGCTTTGTGCCAGAGAAATAAAGAAAAGAAATCACGCTATTTATTCAGGGAAGATGGCTGACAGGGAGACATACTGCCCCAAGCTTAAAGGATATACAGTAGCTTTGTCATCACACTTCATAGACTTCGTCTGCGCAACACTACACTAACTTTATGATACTTTCCATTTTCACACTCAGTTAAACACTTTCCACGGTTTCTGTATTTATATCTGCACTCTAGCAAAGGCACAATGAAAAATATCTATGTATGGATCATTAATCAAGAGCTCAGATGTGAAAACTTATTCTGTTTGAAACAAATTTTTAAAAAATGCCCGGTGTGGTGGAATAATCTCATTTGTTTCCAACATAAAGCTATTTGCTTGAGAATTTCTTTAAGCTTAGCATCACTTTTTTCACATTAGTACAGTGATCTTTTTTGAAAGGTGGAACCTTCTCTTTTTACCACTGCTATATTGTGTGTTTGTCGGAAAGATAAGTTATTACCACTCTGCATCCCTTCTCCCCTCTCGTCTTATTCTCTTTTTGCACCTTTATTTTACAAAAAGGGAGTTCATCTGTATGCAAAGAGGTAGGCCCTCGCAACCAATAAAAGGCAAATTGAAATGTCATTTTATATTCATCAGCACAGAGATGGGTTCTGTAGAAGTGTGTATGTGGGTGGTACATAGGTAGTGTGTGTGTCTGCAGTGCATGTGTGTTTTACTGCATCTATTTCTCTCAGGAAAAATGAGTGTTGACAATTTAAGCTCCTATATGAGGCCTTTAAATGCTTACATATTATCCAGCATAGATCTGTGTGTGTGTGTGTGTGTGTGTGTGTGTGTGTGTGTGTGTTCCAAGAAGTTTACATTCTCAAAAAATATAAATAAATACATTTTCAGGAAGTAAAAAATGTATGAAAATTTTCTGCTTTCATGTCTTAATCAAATTAAAGTTGAGGACATAGTGATTTTCAGCATGTCTTTATCTATTCCTATCCTGTCATTGCCTGTCAAGCTTTATCAGTGACCTAATACAAAAGGCATTTGTTGTTTAAGATACTGTATCTACATAATCTGACAGTTGGTAAACAGTTCAACCGCAGGAATAACTCACTATTGATTGCTTATAGAAGATCAGATCATCCTCTGAGAAAACTCTAATATCTAATAAAAATATCTAATATCTTTAAAAATGTCAAGTTTAACATGTCACCCTTTGATCTTTAGTGCTTTCATGCACAGTTTATTAAGATGCAATGGCAAACTGCTGTTGTGCAAGTTTCCAAGTAGCCTATACCATCTCTGTACAGGTATGGAAGGTATGAAGTTTATTGTTATAGAAATGGTGGTGAGAACAGAGGAGTGTAACACAAAGCAAGATTAATGGGTTAACGAGGTATGTCAAATTTAAAGTCAGAGTTTTCAGTGTCACAAAGGTGGGTCTCTTTTAACCTTCCTAGATCAAAATTAAAACATTTGCTGAATACATAACATGGGCCAGAGCAGGTTATATTCAGAATTTCAGTTCATCGTGAATGGACTGATTCTTATATAGCGCTTTTCTACTGTACTTGAGCACTCAAAGTGCTTTATACAACATGCTTCATTCACACAAGCACTTTTTTCTACGCCTAAGTGCTTTCTATCTAACATTCACACTCCAATGAATGCATCAGAGAGCAACTTGGGGTTCAGTATCTTACCCAAGGGTACTTCGGTACACAGACTGGAGCAGCATGAGATCAAACCACCAACCTTCTCATTAGTAGATGACCTGCTCTACCTCCTGAACTACAGCCTCCCCAGTTTAAAACTGAAACTGATATGTTTATCACCTACCTCTTTTATGTGAGCTCAGACAGAGCTTGAAGCAGAAAGATAGTCGATAACGACTATTGTGAACCCTTCATCTCTAAATCAGGTTTTAGGGGTTTTTTGGCCCAGCTAACACAAAGAAAGCCTGGCTATGCTGAACCTCCTTCGTAGTACACCCCTGAGATGTACCGTCATGCAGAAATGATCTTTCAGGAGACACAATTGTAAATTATAAAATATGCATACATTTATTATAGAAACAGCTGAATGAGATGTTACAGCAGGTACGGTCATTCTGATCTATGATCTGTCCTTTCACAGACAGCTTTTAAATGAGTTGTCTATGAATATCCTGCTTTCTGCTCTTTGGCTTCAGTGTGTTTTTCTGACTTCTATGGTTTGGATACACAAGTAGATACTAGATAGGAAACATCAGAGAAATGCTCTGAAGCAGAATCCATTATCACAACACAGAGTAGATTTGAGATACACTTAGATTTGAGACTTTACCCAAAAAAGGGGGATGTAAAATGGAAGCTCATCACCTGTATAGGTTTGCCATCATTTAGAGAGCTATATACTGTACATATTGTGAGAATTGATACCAGTTGTGCCAAAAAAGTACAAAGTATAGATTGAAAATTGATTTTAAAATTGCATTACAGTTCATAATAAAATAACGTCAGACCACATTACTGTGTGGACAGTCTGGTTTTTTTTTTGCTGTCTTTGATGTGCTTAATCTGATTTACTGCAATAATTAGGTTGGGTGGAATTCATCTTTATTTTTTTTTCCCAGGCCTTTTTTCATATTTGCTTACATTAATCACATGACTGTCAAACTGGAAATCCCATTATGTCTCTGTGTAGACACTTTAGGTTTAGGCATCAAAAGAAACTGGTTAGTTTTAGAAAGAAATTATAGTTTTGGTTAAAATACGCACGTTCACAACCCTGACCTTGCATGTTGGAAAATGGCCCTAAAGGGTACACACTGCCTTTTCAAACATGACGCCAAAGGGGCTTGACCAAGCGTAAAAATGTGATGAGTTGGGATTGAGATTGAGCTCGTTATCCAGACAAACATAATGCTCCCCCAACACACCCACACACACACAGTCTCTCTGAGTCACACCTTGAAGGTCAGCAGGTCATTTTAACCACTGAGAGGATAATGAGAAATCAACACTGAAACAAATCACCACTGCTCCCAACCTGCTAGCCTCATTATGAATGTTTGTGTGGAAGTGAAAGTGTGTGAGAAGCACAGTAATGATATGGCGACCTTGAGTTGCTCAGCAAGATATAAGGCAGTCGACCTACAGCTGGACCATCATTATGCTCCCTAGGTGGTCCACTGCGTAGTAATAGGCAACTATCAAAGGTAAGCACAGTTTAATTTATGAGTATCTGATACTATAGAGTGATACAGAGTATATATCATTGCATGCTATACACTGTGTTTCACAGAACATATATTTAAATGTGATGAAGTGTGATTTTTCCTCTGTAGTTGCCATATAAAACATAATTTCTATATAAAAATAAAAATGTTTTATGTTTTTTTTATTTTGTTTTTTTTTTATTTATTTATTATAATGAACACTTCAAAAGCCAAGCACTGACACCCAGACATGTAATTTGAAAAAAAGAGTGCATGCCCCCAATTTATCAGCATCTCTCGGATTCAAAACTAAAAATACAGGAGGTATTTTTTTCTATTCCTCTAAGTGAATGCAAAATCAGGAGAGGCCAAGGTTAGTTGAAGATCACTCTGAAGGCCCTTTAAGTCAGAGGTTCACTGTTACCATCCAGAAAGGTGCTGTTTCACTCTAAGAAATCCGAATAAAACCTGGAGAAGAGATCAAAGCAGGGCTTTGACATTAAAATAAGAAGTGCCTGTTATTTGAAAAAAAAATCATTACAATTGTTTTTTTTTTTAACTTAAATGAGTTTTTTGTTTTATAAAGCGAATATCTGAGTCCTTTACACAAACTGATCTGCCCCAAGGCAGGCTGGTTTCATGTAGTGCAATCAATTACTGTGAAGATTTTGTCATGTGTTAACGCTGGAGCCTGCAAAACTTCTAAAATACATACAGTTTTCTTCTCTCTGTATTACACATCCACACACATCTCTCTCCACACTTGGTTATCCACTCAGTGACCTTGTTACAGGCTCGTTAATAGAAATAAAAATTGCTCCCTAGTCTAATCTCAGCATTCCTCTGGGATTATGAGATTTAATTTAGCCTGGCTTCTCAATCTTGACTTTCTAAATGGGAGATTGTGCGAAATAATGAGATATGCTATAAGACATTATATGTTAATTATTTAAATCTCACACGGGTTAACAGTCTGAGGCTATGATGACAGTGACTGTTTGTGTGTTTAATGAGATAACGGAATCCATAGCACAACCAACTAAATGTCTTAATTAGTCTTGTGTCTTAAGGGATTAGTGATATCCACTGCAATGTAACTTACACTGCAATGACATGTTGTTATGATGTCATAATTATTCACAGCAATGGCAATCAAACTGTGGGCTTTTTTTTTTTACCATCAAATGGAGAGGTTGAGTGTAAACAGGTGCAAAAGTATCTATTAGTGTTTAGTTTTTATCTACTTGTCTGTCAGATTAAGTGAACGTGCCCACATTAATTTTTCCTATAGCTGCTGCTGTACCTCAGTAATTTTTCACTCTATCTAGATTTTATAGCTGAAAGTTGTGCTTTCTACCCTCACAGGAGAAGAAACCCATCGTTTGAAGGCACAGTAACTGGATGTAATGGGTAATTTGGGAGCTGTAGAAAGAATCTTTGATATTATTTTAGAGGGATATTTAGTCTCATTTAAAAATACCAGAAGTCCTCTAAATAACTCTACAGGTCAGTTGTACCTACCCTCTGATACAACCTAGAGAGGTCAAATTTTGTTGCCATGTTTCCAAAACAGAATGTGGTTAAACTTAAAAAATTATTATAGTTATAAGAAATTACACTAAATAAAGCATATTGTTACTTGAAGCTTCAAGCCACAGCTCTGCAACTCTTAACATTAAATCATATTTATTGAGGTGTGCGGCACAGGCATTATAACTGGGCAGTAATTATTACTGATCATAAAACAGATCTGTTTTTCATGAGCATTAATAATGCCTTCCTGCCAAGAGTTGCATCAGACACTTCCAAGTCTTATTGTAAAGGGCAGCTCACAATAACACAGGACATCTGTGCGGTGCATATTGACTAACATAGTCTAATGGAAATACTGCCCTTTAGAAAACTCTTGCTTCTTTCTTCTTTGTCTGTTTTCAACTGATCTTAAGGCAGGACAGCAATCTTTGAGTCTTTATTCTCTACAAGGAATCAATGAATAATTTTCCAGCAAGCTCCAGGCTGTTTATTTGTGAGAACTAATAAATGAAAGTTTATGTGGACTAAAATCACAAAGATACAGTGTTAATATTTGCAATAAGAAAACAAAACTTATGCAAATAAAGCTTAGGTTAGACTGATAAGATGGGCATGGTCTTTCGTGGTACTTCTTTTGAATTAATGTAATGGTAATAAAATCTAATGGCTGTCATGGTACTAATAAAGTCAGATAGAGTGAAGGTGGAGGACTTCTGACAATGATTGAACTCAGTGGTACTTGAGTTGCAAACTCCATTTCCTCCTGAATCATTTTCAATATCATTCCTTTTCCTTTTGTATCAAAGCCAACAATGGCAGTTTAATTAGTCCCAGAGCTGGCCAACTCTCCCTATCACCATCAGTCTGTACTCGTTCCACTCTCCATCTCTCTGACTCTGTGTTTCTTCCCATATCTCTGCCTGTCTCATCTGTCCTGTTACAACACAATAAGTCTGTGAACTTGGCAGTCAGATCCACTTTTATGCTTATTTCATCATGCAGGCTCTCATTCTTTTGCCACATATCTATTCAGGGAGGGAGAGCACTGATACAGAGAGAGCGATGGTGAGCACAACCTATTCTAGCACTGAGACAAATTAACTGCCATTGTTGGCTTTGATACTGGGGTGAAGGGAAATGATGTTGAAAAGGATTCAGAGGGAATGGAGCTTGAGAATAAGGAACTGTAAGCACAGTAGGAGGGTGAAGGGAGGGAGACGGATAGACAGCTTCAAAGCAAATACCGGTCTGTCTCATTCCTGTAGTTTTTATTCTGATCCAAGTTGTATTTCTACTTTCTTGCAAAACAAACAGCAGTGGCAGAACCTTATTAGATCCCAGGCCTTACTTCCAGAGAATCTTTCTAAGTTCAGAAATATAGACCGTGTCAACATGCAACTGTGTTGACTATAATTCTAATTTTTTATTTATTTTTTTTTAACACAAGCAATCCAACAAACCCTCAGGCATGGGTAGAAACACTATTACTTCAATATTAGACATTGGTACAGTGGTGCAAAGACTCACTGTATTAAGAATTACATCTACAGTATACAAGACAATTCTGCACTTTTAAAGGAAGTTGGTTTAAAATAAGGATGCACACTTTTGTGCAGAAGACCCGTCACAATATTTATTTGAGCTGGATAACCTAAACCCTGTATGAAACTTAATGTTACACCTATATTATATTTGCCATATCGGCAATATTCCTCTAACCTTAGGCACTACATGGTTGACGCAGAAAGCGGGATATTGTAGCTGATAAGACTTTTTAAAGCACATATGGCTAAAAAAAGTTTATTTATTTAGTTTCAATTCAGGTGGTCCAAAAAGGCAGACTGCACAATAAGCAATGTTGCGAGGGTAACTAAGTTTATGAGTGACACTTTTGCAAGTTCAGTACAAATCAAGTTTACACTGCTAGTTACTGCCTCCAGCAAACACCCATAGGGCACCCTAAAGTCCACATGAGTCTTGTCGCGGGGAGATCGGAGAGGAGAAGGAGAGAAAAAGTTAGATCCAGTGGGATGCTGAGGGAGATTCACAATGATCCAGTTTCCAGGACAGTCTTAAGGTATATATGAATGAGCTTACTTGGAGAAGAGATAGATGAGCTTGGACGGAGTGGCACTGGCTTGTCCTCAGGAAAGGGGTCCATGGGTCATAGGAGGGTGGGCAGGCAGGTGAAGCTAGACAGTGAGTCTTCTGGAAGGAATCCTTAACAGTGATTACAAACTTGGAGAAAGCAGGCGAGGAAGCTCAGGTAAGTTTTACGGTCTCTTTCTTTGGCAGGATGTTAACATACATGGGAACACTGAGATAAGTACACAAGTAATCACTGTGAGTAACTAAGAGTGAGCCTGTTTACCACTCAGGGATGCAGACAATCTGGCAGAGACTGACCCTTTGATGAGATCAATGAACCACAGGTGCTGAGGCAGCCAGCACCTGTCCAACCCATCCTAGACCAGAGAGAGAGAAAACAGACCCAAACACAACAAACCAGTGCCGTATTATGACATTATTCCTCTTTCTAACATCCATCAGACATGTCCTGAACAGCTCTTATTCAGCACTGTTGTTGTTCAGTCTGATGTTGAGCACTTTAATGGCTGTTAAAACCAGCTGGATAAACGGTCAATTAATTTGATCGTTGTAGAAGGAACTAATAGAAACTCATAACCATAGCAACATAAATGGTGAAAACTTCAGTTCACAGGGGTGCGATACTGAAATAACAACTCTTAAACTGTAAAAATTTCTCCCACCAATTGTTACCACAGCTGGGGAAAAGCCTAACACAAAACACTCCAATCCCAACACGAAATCGGCTAACAAGAAAACAATTTCAGGCAGAGTGAATGAAGTGAAACAAAATGGCAATACAGTCTGATAAGTGGTCGTGTCTGGCCACTGGGGACTACTGCAGGAAAGGAGGTCCTGGCAGGCACTGAGAAGCATAATAATATAACAGGGTGATACCACATCAGCCGCACTGTGGCCCAATAATACATTCAGTTAGAGGGAATTTGCCCCTGACCTGGAAACGAGTAGTATAGTATTGGCAGAAAACAAACTAAACACTGCCTAACAGAGAGACTCTCTCTAGTCATGTGAAGGGTTATGTGGCTGAGCTGTCTGATGGTGCAGTGCAAAGATTTATATTTGATATTATATATTTTTGATATATAATATTTGATAACCTTGAGCTCATGGCTGTTGTAAACATTTACAAGGTATGCTTTAAATAACCACTTTTAACTTTCTGGTTTCTCATTCACCTTTTAGAAAAAAAAAATAACTCAAGTCACCACTAAGCCTCTTCATCATCCATCAAGCCTCAGTGGAAAACTCTATTAGCAGTGACAAAGCAACAGCTGGATCATGTTGCTGTGGGCAGAAGAAATGGAAGTTTGATATAATGTCCATGAGCACTAGATGTGTTCACATGTGTTTTATGGGGCAGATAAATCTATTGCTGTAAGTGCAGGCAAGATAAATCAGGCTTCATAGCACATTGTAGGTTAGATTGAAATGTCTAAATTCCACTGGGAAAACACTGAAATTGAGTCATTGGGGTTTTTTCTCTACAAAATGAAATGTTGGCATTTTATTTTCATGTAAACCACTGGCTCAGTGTTTATTAACCAAAAACGTTTCAAATTATTTCAAATGTTGTAGTGTTTTAATTGCTTGTAGCAATTCCTTTAAAGGAATACAGGACAGCACCCTTGTCATGGACCCTGGCTTTTGTGCCCAAGTTTTGAATTTTGTATTAAAATTTGGATTCCTGTGTTTATGGTATTTTGAGTTCCTTTTGAGTTTTGTCTTCTTTTTATATAGCTGATATTCCGTGGTTGGTTTCTTTGATTATATTCTCAGTTTAGTCTTTAGGTTTATTACTTTTGGTTTTATTATATTTTGCAATCTAGTTTCTGTTATGGTTAGAGTTATAGTTTATATTTCATTCCTTAAATTTCATTTTGCCTTGCTGCCCCTGTATTCACTCTTATCTTATTGTTAAGTCACCATCTGTCTGTTAGGTGTCTCCTTGTTATGTTACTTCCTGTTTTATTTTGATAGTCTTTAGTCTCTTGTGTCTGCTGTTTAGATTTACTTTCCCTGTCTCATTATCATTGATTAGTTTTACCTGTTACCCAGGTGTTTCCACTCCCCTCATTAGACCTGTGTGTTTATATATACCTCTGTCTTTCAGTTGGACCTTGTTGTTTTGAGCTGTTGCCTTTGTGTTTTTCTGTGAGTTTGGTTTTTGTTTCTTGAGTTTTTGGACTGTTTTGCCTCTATATTTGCATTTATATTTTTGGACTTTTTCCAGCCATAATAAAGATTCACCTTTTGTTTTAGTGAGCCTGAAGTCTGTGTTTGGGTCCATCACTCTACACACTCCATTACATGACAGTGATACCATTTGCTTGTAATACAACTATGTCTTTGTTTTACACCACGTATCTTGAACATGTGGAACAATGAGATATAATTTTGTTCAAAGTTCCTCTGAATCATCCTTTGTCCTCTGTAGCCTCTCTCCTTCTATGATTTTCTACCAATGCCTATTTACAATTCCTCTGTGAATAATTCATTATCTTATGTGATAAAGTCTTAAAATATAACATTATTTCACCTGAAACGTACACTTGTGATTGCTCAGGTTAAGATCAAACTCCTTTGTTTCACTTTGTGCTCAGTTTTCTGGAAGGAAATAATAGCTTTCACCTGCTCTGTGTCAGCTTTGAGAGAGGCTCAAGTGCCACTGCTTCTTCAAAAGAATTGCCCATTTGTTATTTCCCCAACAGCAATGAGCATTACCTCAGTTTCTGTGTCACTGAACATCTTCTGTTCCACTTGATTCAGGTTGCCACTTGATGATGGAGGTGAGGTGTGAGCGCTATTGTGAAACATGGAATTTCTGAGGCAATGCTATCACATAAATACATTTCTATAACTACTTAAGCCTTTTATAAATAAGTTTAATTCTGTGTTTCATATATTCTGAATAACTAAACAATTTTCACTGTGCTCATGAAGATTTCAAGAACAGCACCTGTTTTCCTTTCATATTTCCTTTAAATACTCCTAGTTGAGGACTTTAATTACAGCAACAGACATAGGTTATGACAATCAAGTGAAGAAGGTACTGAAATGAAAAGCTACATCTACTATTACTTGAGCTCCTCACGATGGAACCATGGCACTTTTACTATATGGAAATGAGCCCCATAGTTTCTAACTTTGAATACCACAGAGTACTTTAAAAATTTTAAAATACCCTTTCACTGACCTTGATTTAGCTGAGTATTTTCTACCTTGATTGAATTGCCAGTCCATTGCTTTACCCTGGAACCACTAAGGGTGACATGTCATTACAGTAAATTTGATCCCATAAATAATCCAAATTATGTCTTTTTTCCCAACAATAGCATGATAGATTTGTTCAATTTAGGTCTAACAAATCTGCATTGACTATTACCTACCTCCACTGGAAGATTAAACTGAATAAGATATAACAGTGATGCAATTAAATCACTTGTGATATGTAGAAAGTCTGATGGCTGGACTTCTTTATGTCATGGCCTCTCAGATCCCAAGACACCTTCTCTCTGTCTCTCTCCTACTTGTTCTCTTTCTCGTGTGTGTGTGTGTGTGTGTGTGTGTGTGTGTGTGTGTGTGTGTGTGTGTGTGTGTGTGTGTGTGTGTGTGCAGGCGCGTGTGTGTGCGCGTGTATGGTTGAATGCCAAAGCGGTGATCAAAAAAAGAGAGAGAGTGATATATAGTGAGAGGGAATGTCGCTCATCTTATCTCCTCTTCTCCTCTCCGCAGCGCTCATCCTCTCATTCCCCGTGTTCCATCATCCATACATCTCCGTCATCCATACATCAAAATGTGAATTCAATTACTATTACTATTATCACATTCTATCAAATCATTTATGCTTCGTCTGAGAATTACTCTCCGTACTGCTGCTGACTTTTCTGTCTTTTCAAACCTGCTACCACGAAGTGTATAGTTTAGAGAAATGCAGAATAAAACAAGGATGTTCTGCACCTGTGCAAATGTGAACTGTGTCAAAAGCATGCAGGTCTCTTTGTAGATCTTTCTGTTTGGTTTTAGGGAACTTTGCTTTTACCTAATTTACATTTTATTTAGAATTGCTTTGACACTGTAAGTTTTTTTTTTATTATTATTGTTTTCAGAAAAGGAGTCACTAAAGTGTGAATTTTATCAAGTTCACTGGATGAACTACTGAGCTGCACTTTAGATCAGGTGACTGGAGTATATATGAGTGTGTGTGTGTACCCATCGTGTTGTGCTTAGGGCTTCTAATGCTGCTCCTCACTCCTAATAGGAGGAGACAGCGCAGACCGGGCCACAATAGAGCAGATTTAGATGGAGAGGTGAGGTGTGTGTATGTGTCTATGTGTGTCTCTATGTGTGTGTAAAGTGTAAAAGTGTGTGCATGAGTTAAAGAGGATCGCAAGAATGGTGAAGGTTCAAACCCCTTGTCTGTCTTTTGCACTTTTTCTGTTGTGCTGTCCATGGGGAGAGTCCTATAGTTTCGCTCCTCGGGTTGTTCTCTCCCTCTACATGCCCAAGCCGAGAGTATGATTAAATTGTCATTGTTTCGACACTGTGTTAGAGGGGTTCAAAAAGATGAAAAAGATGCAGTAGAACGGGAAAGGGATAGCTACTAAGAGAGAGAGAAAGAAATGAATGACCATGCCGCCTTCCGACTGACAGTGAAATATTCCTCCTCTCATCCTCCCATCATGCTTCATGTGTGTGCCTGATGGGGAGAGAATGACAGACCAGCCCACACCCCACCTCTTGGTTTAGGTCTCTGTAGTTTT
>VUQS01043266.1:35801-53771 GCA_015108495.1 Heterochromis multidens
GTCACGTGCAGTTCTCCAGGTATGTGCAGGTATGTAGCCAGTGAGTATCCAGTCGATGCAATGTCTACTTCCTGGTGTTTGTGTGTGTGTGTGTGTGTGTGTGTGTGTGTGTGTGTGTGTGTGTGTGTGTGTTGTGTGACAGGATGGAGAGACGGAGAAGAAATGATAGGGGTGTTCGTGTGTGAGAAGTAGAAACGGCAACAGAAAGAGAGATTGAGACCTAAAGAGAGAAAGAAAAAAAGAGGGCAAGAGAGAGCCCAGTAGGAGGGAGAGTGGTTTAGATTGACTGTCGCTGTTGGAGTTTTTATTTTTTATTTTATTCATTTTTGTCACTGAAAACAACTATAATCACCCACACACTGTGATTCCACACACATAAACCCACACTAACACAATGCATACACTTTTTTTTTTTCTGAGCTCTATATTTTACTGCTTTTAAACTATGCAGTTATCTTCCAGAATGCACAATATAAAACACAGGTTCAATTAATGTTTACACACAGGAGGCACAACAAATTATACACATGGGATTTTGCTGTATATACGTGACTGATACATGATTTCAGCAACCAGAAAACAAAAGGTGTACATGCATTTTTGCTGTAATTGTTTAACAGTGGTCAGCTGCTCCTTTGAAATTACTTTGTGCGGTTGTTGTGTGCATATGTTTTTGCAGAAGCACATTCACTACTGTATCAAGCTAACAAGCTGACATGGAGTTCAACAGCCCTCCAAAGATAGGAGAGTTTAAAATAGAGAGTAATAAAGGAAAGAAAGAAAAACAAACAGAGCAATGTAAGCGTTGAAAAAGCAATTCAATATATTGATGAAATCATTCTATTCATTTGACTATGGAAATGTAAATCCTTTTTGTTCCTATTCCCCCCCTTACTCCATTCTTTAATTCAATGTATTTTCTTTTATGTCTTCCATCCTTCCTTCACTTTCTCTCCCTCCCAAAGCATTGCTGGTATCATCTAGATAGAATTGTGTAAGGTTTTCTCTCTCTCTTTTTTTTCCTTTTTGCTTATTGGACTGTGTGTTCTTATCAGCATTGAGAGCACAATGCTTGGTGTGATGGAAAGGTATTAGCCAACCCGAGGTAGCTACATTGTCAGCACTTCTTCCTTCTCTGTCTCTGTTGCTACCACTTCTCCTTCTTCTCTGTCTCTCTCTCTTCTTCTTCTACTCTTCTTATTTTTAGCTGTTTTGTGCCATTGGAGATTTGTTTTAAAAGTAGTAGGGCAGTGAAAGGCATCATCTCTTTACACCTGCAGGAACCAAAGTTTGGCAAGGTATAATTAAATGCAGCTTTGTCATTTTTTAATTCTCTTCACATACAATATATGTGCTTTCTGTGATGCTGTAATTTGGTTGTTTGACATTTGTATTTGTTATGGTAATAATTTTACTCAGCAGAGCAATTTCTGTGCTCCAGGGCTATAGCAACATCGACAGAAGAGCCCAACAGGGCAAGCAACACGAGCAATCAGACAATCAGAGAAGTTATCAACAAACTGAGAGTTATCTGAGTGACAAGCTGATGTTAAAATGACTAAAAAGACTAGGTTGGACTGTTAGTTCTCTTCTCTTCTCTTCTCTTCTCTTCTCTTCTCTTCTCTTCTCTTCTCTTATTCTATTCTAATCCTCAGCCCAGAGGGGGTGGGTGAAAACAGTTTAGAGTTGTTTGAGGATCAGTTTGTGTTTATGGCTGCCATCTAGCGAGGTAGTTGTTCAAAGATTGTATATAATAAAGCAGTGCAAGTGCACGCAGAAACACAGACTAAAGGAGCACACGAGTGAAGCAGAGAGTAGTTTCTCTAATACGATGATTATATGTTTGTCCCCGCCAGTTGTCAGGCCACTGCATCAGCCTACCACTGTAATGACAGCTTGTCATACTAAAGTGGCCCACCTTCTTTCAAAACACATAGAAAAAAGTGATTTTCTTTTTTCTTTCTTTCTTTCTTTTCTCTCCATGCCTCCACATATTTATCTCTCTTTCATGAGTAACTGTGCCTTCCTTCAAGAAGTGAGAAATGAAAAAAGAAATAGGACTGAAAAGAAAGAGAAAATGACAGGGATCGACTTGGAAATGGATACAAGCAAAGACGGTCATTTTTGCATGCGTGTGTGTATGCGCCCGTGTGCGTGTGTGTGTGTGTTCTCCCTCAGTAAGAGACACCTAAATAGAATATTTGATGTCTACAGGAACTAAACAGCCACTTTTGCCACTTTAAAAATGGTCAGTTTTATCATGTGCATTACTGCTAAAATATAAACCTAAATAGGTCAGTCGGCATTATTTTCAGTAAAGGGTTTAACCTAATTTACTGTTGATTTTTTTTGTTGTTTCAGTTGAAAAACATTGGAGCCTTAGCCAAGTAGACAAAAAAACCCATCATCATCATTTTCATGAAATGCAGTAAGTTTGTTAGTGCAGAGTGATGATTTAATACTATTACATATTCCTTTTCTTCTATGTAATACATGATACATAAAGCTATTCAATATGGAACAATAAGTTTATTTGATAATTACTTTTCTTTATTAGTAACTTTATAAGTTTGTATATCCCGAGCATCAAAATGTTGAAGATGGGAAAAAGAAAATGAAATTTAAAACCATACTCTTTAATAGAACTGACCAGAACAGCCAATACTAAAATGTGATTATTTAACTTCTTTGTGTTTTACTGTAATCATCTCATAACACACTGCTTACATCTTTAAGCCCCTTGTGAATAAGGGTAAAGAACGGGAAAAGCATTCAAGCTCTTTCCACTTTATATACATTTCTTTAAACACCTAAAATCCTAAAGAATTGATTAAAAAGAGACCCAACCCCTTCTCTCTCTCTTCACACTCATCTGAAGAGCAGACAAGCACAATAAGACTGCTCTTTCAGCACTGAGCCATCGCTACATAGCACCATAATTATACTGATAACATACATACATAAATGCATTCAACCTCTCGCTCGGCACAGCGCACTGGCTGTGATTTCTTAATCTTCTTTCCTCTTCTCCTCTCCTCTGCATGCGTGTCTTCTTTTTTATTCTTTTTATTCCTCCCCCTTCGACTGCCATTATTTTTCATTTATAAGCACAGTTAGAGAGCGCAAGAGAGCAGAGAGGAAAAAAAGACAAGATAGAGGAAAAAAGAGGGAGAAGAAACTGGGATGGAGAATGGAAAGATAGATGAGAATTTGAGAGAGAAGGAAAAAAGCGCCTGAGATCTTTTGGCACTTAAACTCTTTCGCTTAATGGTACTCAGAGGGATTGACGGTCAAAAGGAGGGGCCACAAAAGAGCATAAAGAGTGAGAAAGGAGAGATTAAATCATCACCATCACATCATCTACTTAAATGGTTCTACTCTCTTTTTCTGTCACCACTGTTTTTTCTCCCATAGACATAGAACATAGACACCCTCTTGTGATCTCTTTCCTTTCCATTATGCTTTCCCCCATTTACATTTTTTTCCGTCCCGCTTGTTTTAGCACCTGATACTGTCTGTGCTTCTGTCTCTCCTTCTATATTCCTCCATAGACTCTTTCTCTATTCCTTTTTAACTAATTTTCTCTTTCCTGATTTGTGTCCAAACCTTTCTCACAGTGTCAGCCTCATTCCAAACCGAAGGCCCACCTTAGCATCAGATAAATGGATTTATAGACACTGGTGAATACCACAAAGCTACGATAAATGGAGTCACTGAATTAGAAGAACCTGCAGAAAGGGTTTAATATATGATGAAAAAGGTGAAAAGGGCCAAAGCATTCTATATCATAAATGTCATTTCACTTTTCGAAAGGGAAACTTTTAGGGGAAAAGAGTGTTTTCAACCTCACACTGCATTTGTAGGTTTTTCAAAAGGAAGAGGTCAGGCTCGTCAGCCTTCTTTCTGCGTATCAGACACATTAAAGCTAAGCTGCAAATTAAAAGAAAAGCTGCTGTTTGTCAGTTGACAATCATCAGTCATTGCAGTCCTGCAACTACTCTTGTTTTCTCCATTCTGTCTGTCTTTTGCATTAGCTGTCTGCCTTTCTGTTTTCCTGTCTATATCCATTCTCCATTCCCCCACCTGAACAGCTCCCCATTCTCCAACCAGGCACTGTCTGTGTTTTATGGGTCCCTGTAGAACGGGGATCTTTTACAGGCCGACTGGACTTTAGAAGCCCCTCGTTTAGCAGCATCCTGCCTTAATTAAAAACCCCTTTTGTGCTTTCTGCCTTTAACAATGAAAGGGGAGAGAGAAAGGAGGGAGGGCAGGGTTAGAGAGACAGAGAGTAGTAATGCGTAGAGGAAGAGAAAGAGTGGGCAGAGCTAGAGAAAGAGAGACAGTCAGAGATTGCAGTGAATAGAAAGTGATAGGGAGAGAGGCAGATAGATAGTAAGGTAGACAAAGGGAAGGATGGAGAGATATGGACAGAGAGAAGATAGCCGTTAATTACAACTGCCATTAACAAGACACCAGCCTCCTTAGGGAGAGGAAGAAGGAAAAGCAGGAGAGGAATGAGGGAGAGGAGAATATAAGAATAGTACTACAGTGATACTCTGGCACTGATTAGAGATTTATTTAATACATACATAGATGTACATAAATATATTGTTTTGCATCGCACATCTTTTAGGAACTTTTTAAGCTGTAAATGTCAGTGTGCTTGACTATGACAGTGTATGAATCTATGTCTCTTTGTGTATGTGCTGTCTTTGGGATGACTGAGCAGCAGAGGAGCTGCTTACTGATTACCTTCATGTAGAACAAGCTGCTATTGACTGGAGGGTGACGGATGATCTCGGCCCAGAGCATGGGGATGTGTTTGCAGTGCTACAGTATAGATGCTGCTCCGCTACTCTCGTGCATGTGGTTTCCCTAATGAACCAAAATGTATTTGTATCATTAAGTATGGCTTAATACTTTCTCCCTTCTCCTATTCAATTCCTCTAACTTGCCGTACTCGTGATTGTCTCACTTTATAGTTATATTTTCTTGTAATGCTTTTTTTTCCTCTTGTTGTGTCTCACTCTCTCAGGCTTCTCTGCAGAATGTCCAGTAAGGAGCGTCACCTTGAGTCCAGTTGTCCGTCCTCTTATATAAAGACTGAACCGTCTAGTCCTGCCTCCCTGACTGATAGTCTAAACCATCACTCCCCTGGTGGCTCCAGTGACGCCTCAGGCTCATATTCATCCACGATGAACGGTCACCCCAATGGCTTAGACTCCCCAAGCCTTTATGGCTCCAACGCAGGGCCCCTCGGACCTGCTGGCGGCCCTGGATCAAAGCGTTACGAGGACTGTTCATCAACTATTGGGGAAGATTCACAAATTAAATGCGAGTACATGTTGAATTCCATGCCCAAGAGGTTGTGCCTCGTGTGCGGGGACATTGCGTCAGGGTACCACTATGGAGTGGCATCCTGTGAGGCCTGCAAGGCTTTCTTCAAACGCACCATCCAAGGTTGGCTTCTATTTTAACTTTTTTTCTACAGTTATCTCTGTTTCTCTTGTCTACATTTCACTCTTTTTGTCTTGCCTCTTCCTGTTTAAGCTCCACCATTATGTCTGTTTTGTCTATTTCATTTTGCTCTAATATTTTCAACTTTTTCATCAAAACTGGTGAAATTGTGGTTGTCTGTATTGTTTAAGATTAAACTAGAATATGTGATCGGTTTGACAAAGTCTTAAAGACAACAGTAAATAGTATAAATAATATACATTAATAATACATAAGTAAAAAAATTTAAAATGTAAAGACATGAATAGGTTGGCTGCAGAGTTGGCAAGGTCAAATGTTTAAGGTAAGCATAATGCCCTCTATATTGACCTAAATGGTCTCCTTAAAAAAAATGCATAACTTTCAGAAAAACCCTGCACATAGAGTACCTAAAACCTTGACAAAAGTAAAATGAATATTTATACTATTTTTAATAAAAGGAATAGACTAATCGAATTACACACTCTCAGACATGCACACACACCTGAACTAAATTCAGGACATATGATGAAAGCCCCAGGCCAGATGTAAACCCAGATTTTTATAAGGTACATGCCTCCTCCTCCTCTGCTATGTGAGCCACCAGGACACCCACACAGCCTATTTCTTCTTTCCCCTTCGCCCATTCGCTTTCCATCACACAGGAACACACACATTCACATTTACACATCCATCTAGGTACATTCACCAACCCCTAGATTCCACACCCACTTTTACCCTCAACCTTGACTTTTTCTTCATCAACAGCAAATAATTATTCTGAAATAGTGTTTGCATTCCCAAATCTAGCTGCTTATACATCACAGGAAGCGGTTTAGCTATAAGCTTCTTGTCTGTGCGATAACGTAGTGTCAGAGTTAGGTCACGGGTCATGTCTAAGGGTCAGGAGTTCAGGGGTAGAGGAGAGAAGGGATAGAGAATAATCCACAAGATGAGAGGAGTACCAGGAATGAACCACAGTAATCTCTTGTTCATCTCTTGTGCTGGAACTTTGTCTAGAATGTATACAGGTATTTGGACCATACTGGGTATATATACTGGGTATATAAATTATACTCTTATCTTGATCAGCATTATATTCTTCACTCTAGAAAACGTTTGCCCTCAAGCACACCAGATAGTACAAGAAGATTTAGAAGTTGATTGATGATTTTCATGTTGTTGTGTTTTTTTTTTTATTTGACAGTAGGAATTCACTCTCTCTCATGGTACTTTGACTGAGACAGTCAGACAATCAGCAGGTGATAAACTTTAAGAGATTTGTGTTAGTGTTATAATCTTTAATGATTTGATCAAGTTTTTTAAAATAACTAATAGGCCCCATCTGTCAGCAGGACACCCCTCTTGTCAGTCAGTCTGCTACTGCAATAACCACACTACTAGTCAGCCAGCCATCATCGATCCATTGAGTCAGTCAGTCATATCAGACAGGATTCATCTATCTGCCTTCCCATCCATCCACCTATCTGTCGGTGCTTTCTTTTGCCTCTGATAAGCAGCTTTCCCAGTAAAGCCCCAGAGACAGAGAGAGACAGGAAGATGTGAGGGGGTGGAAGTCCTATATTCACAAGATGGTCACCACTACCTAGAAATGACCTGTATGTGTTTATTATGGGATGAGATCAGGACACAGTGCAATCCTGACAAATAGATTAGAGCACACATATGTGGAGATAAAGGCAGAGACACACATACACACACAAACTCATAGAAACTCAGTCAAACATGGGCATCAACACACACATGGCCTTGCAATATTTCTGTGTATAGGTTTAACCCCTAATTCATCTGTCACTGCTGCAGTTTCAAATGGATGACCAAATCTGCGTGTCATTTCATTTAGATAGTTTGTTAAAGGTTAGAATAGGACACAGTTACAGATCAAGTACAACAGCCCTGATAACATATAGATAATGATGCTGTGTTGACTGGAAAACCACTTTTAAGTATGACATTAAATAGCTCAAAAGCAATGTGATGTCCCTCTCTCTATTAACTTCATTGTTTAGTTGTTTTTACTGTATTTTTAATACACCCTTTTCCTGTTCCAGATACGTTACACATTATGAAGGTGAAAGTTAGAGGTTGTGGCCACAGTTGTTCATGAGGGAAAATATAGGAAGCCTTATTTAAAACATGCTCAAATGGGAATATTTCTCATGTCTTCTTTAAAAAGACATCTTGCTCATATCTTTATAGCTCAGATGACTTAACTACTATCATTGTTAGTTTACTTTTTTAAATCAATTTTAATGTTAAATGTCTATGTTTATCCATTGATGTGGTTGGAGGTTTAGTATTTATTGCTATAAATTCATACTAGCGACTTTCCAAGGTTGAATGGATACAACTTTGTTCATATTTTAGTAAGGAAATGTACTAAGTCATTGTATTGTTAGGAAAAGATTTTTACCTTTTTTGTTGTGCTACAGCACTACTGTTAATGATTTGTTGCAAAGCGAGCTTTCTTGGATCCACTGGAACAATTGGGTCATGACATTATCTTTGGCTACCACACACAGCAACTCATCCTCAGTTACTGTGGATGTTCAGTGTCTGTGTGTGGGCCTCTGTTCATCCAAAAGCAAGTTTATGTGCACGTCTGTGCACATATTTCTATGCATGGTTGTGTGTTAGTGTGTGGGTCCTGGCAGGAAAGCAGGGCCAGCCTCAGATGGGCAGCAGCAGACATATTGGTATGTTTCAACCCATTAGCCAATAAAACCGCAGGTAATCACCAAAAAAACACCTCCAGCTGGACAGGGAGGAGAGCATGGGGTGGGAGAGGAAAGGAAAAGAGCGGAGAGAAGAGGTACAGATAAACAATAAGTTGAGACAAGGAATGAGAGAAAAGGGGGGAAAGGGGAGGGTGGACTGGGCACATGGATGTAGGAAAGAATTAGTGGTATGTGTGTGCTGGCACGTTTGTGCATGTGTGTGTCGCAGCGTGGAGGAAGTGGCTCTGGCAGCTGCTGTTTCTGTGGCGTCAGTCCAGCGACACCTGACAACCTGCATCTATCACTCCCTTATTGAGAGAGGGGGATAAAGGGGAGTGAAGAGGAGGGCAAAGTATGGAAAAGGGAGGTATAGGGCAATGAAATGGAAAGGGAGAGCCAACAAGAGTGGAAAAGGAAAGATGGTGGAGAGCAGGAAAGAGCAAGATGAAAAAGGTGATAGTGATGTTCACACAAAGAACAGTCAAAATGTGCAGTGGAAATGGCAGGTGGGCTACTCAAGAGAAATCATTAAGGTAGTATCAACAGAAGTCTTTACTCATATTGACTTAAAGATGTTTTTTCATTAATAAGTGCATTCCTCAATAGTTGAGAATGCATAAATACATATTTGTATGTTTGCATTTTATAAATGAATTTTACGAAATGCATGCCTTGTGCAGGAGTTGCATTGTGATGCATTGAAATTTGGCTGAGAACCCTTATCCATTTTTCAACTCTACTCTGCCTCCTACCTGTATTTTCTGCTCCTTATTCTATAAAGACAAAGGCATATGGGAAAAGGGGGGTTATAGGTGTAATGTTAGGAGAGGCAAAAGAGATACAGCATAGAGGATGGCAAGCCAAAACACACACTAACATTCACATTACACAAGCAGTACAAAAGCGATCAATTGTCATGCAGCAGGTGGACATACACACATCTCAAAGAAGATTGCAGGGGATTTAAGGCCCTCATATATACCTGTCATTCACATAAACACACACATACAAACCCACTTGTTTTACACAGGAACCTCCAAAAACCTCTTTGATCTAAGCTCACTCCTGTGCACAGTAAGACACATAAAGAGAGAAATAAAGACACACATGCACAGAGAGCTATGAGATTCTGTTATAAACCTTTCAAATGTAATTCCTGCCCTATATACCTACTCCGATACATACATATGTCTGAGCATACAAAGGTATACAGCTCAGTGCCACAAATAGTCCATGTTTCTATATCACACCGTGAGATGCATAGGCCTAATGTAAGACTACCAGACACCTTCGAATACATGTGAATAAGACTGATATAAACTACATTTTACATAAATATGTTGATTATATTACAGTCCACAACATTTGTGCAAGGTACTGTTAAGGTAAGGTTCTTTAAACTGAAGTGTCACAGATGTTTCTGTCATGGCTGTTACTTTAATCAATAAATTATATGGGTTTTTATTATTGCCTGTTAACACTTACCACCACAGTAGCAATCAGCATGTGTAGCTGTCAACATTTTTCATCACAGTGAGGGTTTAAAATATTTATTCTTAATGCTGGAAGCTGTGTAAGTGGCTCTTTACTGCAGTTATCAATTTAGCAGCCCTTGCGTGTTTTCTTGAAATGGCAAGATCTATTAATGCATTCAGTTTCTGTTTCATTAGCACATTTAGCCTTAGTGTCCTTCTTAATTGCTGAATTATTCTACTTCGCATGTGTCATCAGCATATAAAGGTTGCGTATAAGTTAACTAGTCCCACTAATAGTGTTCATTAGACTGTAAGGGTTCCCTCAGCATTTAGCATGTTTAGCCTTTACTTTAACTAACAAGGCCAATTAATGGGTGTCTTGTTACCCATTAAGAAGTGTTTGTGCATTTAGCGTTTTCCCAAGCTAACTAGCCCCTTAATCAGGCCAGTAATGAGAAAACATCCTCTCCACAGCAGCAGTCAATAGTAATCACTGTTTACTCTGTTTCAGTGGGAGATGTATTGGCTTGTTGGAATACTGTAGCTGTCAGGTGGGCAATGGCGAAAGAGAAAAGGATATTTTTGTTTTCACATCCGAACACAGGTCTTAATACTGATAAATAAACCTGAACATAGAAACAAGTTGGGCAATCTGTAACAATCCAAGGTGTTCCAACAAATCCATAACTGTGCTTTCTTCTGAACTGGGAGTAAGCAAATCACTAAGTGGAGGAAATGAGCACAAATGGAGCTGCAAATGAGAAGAATAACACAAGAGAGAAGGAAAAAAAATTAGAGAACTGCCACAGAAACCAGAGTAGATGATAAAATGTGTTGTTTAGATATATGTCATAGAATATGACAAAAAAAGATATGACAGTATAGTGGTAGAAAGACATTGAAGAAAAAGAATCAAGTCTATTACCCACAAAAAAATACAGAAGAAATTGTTAGAGACTCTTGAATTTAAGGCACAAGTGCTATTAGACTCACACTTAGGGTGATGTTTTTGTTGGCCACGGTTGCAAAGTTAATAGACTTAACAGAGGTTAATAATCTTACTTTCCACACTGCATCCAAGTGTCACCGCCTGTCCTGCTGTTAAGTCACGCAATCTTAGTTGGCTTTATAGTCTCACATAACAGGTACATCACCTTAGTTAGTGCATACACAGATACACTTCTCTGTCTTTCAAACAGCAATACATACAATGTTCCTGGCAACTGATTTTCTAGTAAATTTAAACATGGAACATTTTTGAATAATCAACTGAGAAAACATTCAGAAAATAGTCAAAATTTAGCACAACTTAATAAACACTGGTAAACAATTTTCTGACTCCTTCCCTTTCTAAAAGCCACTCCAAACTTAATTTTTCAATAATGAAATCACTTGGTTTGCTGCATTACATTGCACACATATGACATCAGAATGGTTTGTGGCTAACACTTGCAATGCTAGCACCAAAGCCTTCTTTCGTTGCAGGTTAAGTCTGTGCAGAATGTTTTGACATATTGCTCCTGTTGAGTGGTTATATGCCAGTTTTATCTGACACAGCCTACATATATCTGTACACTGTCAGATCAAAATACTGCAGAACTGTCAAAGGTCAAGCCAGAGGTAGCTCAATCCATCCATTCATCTGTTTTCTTAACTGCTTATCCAGCTAGGGTCAAAGGGATGCTGGATCATATTCCAGGTGCCACAGGGCAAGAGGCAGGGTACATCCTGGACAGGTCACCAGTCATAGAGAGGCAGACAACCACCTACATACCCACACCTATGGCTAATTTAAAATCAGCATTTAACCTCTGGAAGGAAACTGAAGTGCCTGGAGAAAACCCATACAGGCACAAAGAGAACATGCAAAGTCCACACAGAAAGGCTCCAGCCAACAAGCAGGACCAAATCAGGGGCCTTTTTGCTGTGAGGCATCAGTGCTAATCACAGCACCACCAGCTCAATCCATATTCATCATTTTATGGTTTATTTTATTGTATACATGTGTCTGTGTTCCCTCTGTGTGTGTTGATGTATCTATCTGAAATGAAACATTTCTGTCTTGTCTTTCTCCAACATGTCTACATGCCACAGGCAACATTGAGTACAGCTGTCCAGCCACCAATGAATGCGAGATCACCAAGAGGAGACGCAAGTCTTGCCAGGCCTGCCGCTTCATGAAGTGTCTGACTGTTGGCATGCTGAGGGAGGGTAAGGGAAAAGGTCTCTTCTTTATATTTCTCAGCTAAATGTGCTACATGTAGGATTTTAACATCAATTAGATATTCTGCACAATAAGCAAAATTTCACTTCATATTGTATTAACTTTAAACAAACCGGGCCTTTGTTGAAAACATCTGTAGTTTCAATACTGCATTTTGGAAGTGGTCTATTATAATATGGTTTCATTCTTTCACAAAAAATTTATCAAAGGTACATATTTGTATGACCATGTTTATGTTGAACTACGCTGCATGTGACTTCTACATGATAATTTGGAATCTGTTTTATTTGAAGTTTCTTGTTGCCTGTGCATTTACATCTCCATTTTACCCTGTTGGTTTTTTTCACTCACATAAGTGATTACACCTTTTTTTAATATCTTGTGTCTCTCTTCTTATCTCTCTGTCACATATCATTGAGCTGCATTAATCCCTGCTTTCTTTCTGTGTGTGTGTGTGTGTGTTTACCTTCAACATCCAAATTCACAAGTTACATACAGAGGTTAATGAGGGCATCTATACACGCAGACCCATTAACTGACACCGTATACATGCCTTTACTTTTAGTTTACCCAAATAATGATACACTCAGCAGTTGTTCAGTGGTGTTGAAAGGTTAAAAAAAAGAAAACAAGCGTTATTATCTGCCCCCACACTACTTTGATTAAATACACTCACTCGCTCATTTTCACACTCCCTTGTTTCCTTTTGCCTCTTTCTCTCCCTCTTGTCTGCCCACCTCTGACCTTTTTACTCCCACTGCACTTCCAACGATGAAAGGAGAGAGAGGAGTGGCGAGTGTTAAAGAGGAGGGCTGATAGAGAGAAAGAGGGCTAGAGGAAGGGGGAAGGTGGGAGAAACCAAGGGGAGGAGAGCAAAGAAGGGATGGGGGGAGAAGAGATTGATTTATAGGAGCAGAGGAGAGGGACCAAGGGAGGATGAGAGGCAGGGGGAGGATGGTTGAATGAAGCAGAAAGTATGTGAGAGAGAAAGAGTAGAAGAGAGGAGGGTCAAGGTTGTAATTGATGGGAGACCTGGCCTACGCCCCCTTCCTTACAGTGGTCAGGGAGCATGCCTGTGCCGACGTCTGCCAGCCCTTCCTCCATCCATTTTTGTCTTCATCTATCCCTGCTGTTCTCCCACTCATTATTACTGTACTCTTTCTGATGCTTTTTTGCTGTCTTTCATCCACTGTCCTCTTCATGTTTTTTGTATACTTTCAGGACCATATATTCATACCTCCTGCTGTTTATCAATTCAATTAAATTTTATTTATATAGCGCCAAATCACGACAACAGTCACCTCAGGGTGCTTCCAGACATCATAATGTGAAACCGTTACAGTTTGAGGCAAACTATTTTAGAAAGCAAACAAAAGCATGACACAACATTTAGCTTTCTGTACAAATGTTTTGTTGATTTACATCTTCACATCTCAAAGATCAAATTTCCAGGCATGGCACTAAATTTAAAAAAGTATGAAAATATAACTGCATACATAAAAATCTGACCTTGAGTGTATTGTGGGACTTCAAAATAACACTGTCTTTATTATACATAAACACCCAACAGAAATAATAAAGTAGTAAAAGTGCAAAAGTAAAATCTATATTTTACATAATGTCATTATTCCCATTTAGCTGGAGTTGTTAACATCTTTAAATAAAATATTCTTTCTCTTAGCAAACAGCAAATTGTTGGGAAAGGGAATATGAGATACAGAAAACTTTTCACTGTGAGTCTTAGAATTCATAAATATCACTTCCAGCTACCCAAGTTTCTATCCACTGTAGAAACATGCTCATCTCTGCCTCTCTCTCTTTCTCTCACATGCACTCACAGAAAGAGACACACAAATACACACACTCCCAACAAGCTGCTGTCGTAGCGTTTGTTCTCCCAGTTGATCTGACATAGGCAGAACCTATGTCTCATCTCCTGTTTTGTCTCGAGTATGTGTATGTGGCCGCAAACACACACACACACACGTGTAATAGCATGTATTATTGGCAGCTTCACCAGTCTCACAGTTTACACAGCTGAGACTGCATCCTCCTGCTTGACACAGAAACCACATTACCCTTGTCTAAAATGTCACACAAGGCACTTCATGTGCAAGGGAGTATTTATATTAATATTTCGCTATTAATACAAAAGTTTAAAGTATTTTTTTAGAATCAGAATCATCAGAATCAGAATACTTTATTAATCCCTGAGGAAATTATGTAACCCAGATATTGTGTAGAAGTTTAAATCTGGAGGAAACAAACCAGAGATGCTGAGATTTTCTTAAGTCTTGTAGATAACCACTCATTTTATTGTAAAGGAATGTGCTATATGTAGCCGAGGGACATTGTATCTGTGTTTTTCTGTCCCGAGCAGGGAAACAAATAGCTGCCTTTTGTTGCCTCTGCTTTCGTACTCTACACACATATATCATGCACACACACATCGGCCCACATATCTATACATCAACATGACAGACCACAGCCACCCCATTTGTTGTGCAATGTGTGAATTTAATACAGGGGTTCTCGCTCTACATATGAATAAAGGTCATTTGGAAAATTGATACATCTATTTCCCTCTATTTCCATGTTTTAATTCCTTTTGAACCCTTGGGAAATTTGAAATGATCAACAGCTATATAAAAGAACTGAACATTTTCCTTCACTTTAGTTTTATTCTGCTGGAGGTGTTCAGTTAAAAATATACAAATTATTGTCATTTGTAAAGAACCAGTGAATCCTGCAGATTTCCTCAAATATCCACTTGATTTTTTTTTCTTAACTCACCACGACCCATACTTTGACTGCAAAATTTACTGAAAGGACTTTAATCACTTAAAATATTACCCATACAATATCAGAAACAGAAAAGGCTGTGATTTCTGATTGCTAAACTGTAAAAGAAAACGTTTTTCCTTTTGTGAAACCTTGTGAATATTTTAACCTTTATGCCATTTTTTGTTTTGTTAGTAAAAGAGGTGAGTTTATTAAAGAGTTGCACGTTTTTATAAGTCTAGTAGGTATTCTCAGCATTTCATCACAAATGATTAAGATTGTTAAACTACCCGGTTAAGCATCTTTTTAAGTGGGACAATCAATCAATTTTACACACAAAAAAACACTAATTTAGGAAAATTACCTACTGTGTGTCATACTGCCCTTCTGGTTATAAGCAGCATTACTGCAAAATTGCATAGATAATAATGGTAAGTGGCTAGATCAGTTAGTATCATGGCTAACTGTGGTTGTCAGGGGCTAGCTCACGGGAGAAAGGTGAAGATAAAGTGGTAACTGTGGAGTGGGCAGGAGAACATGGAGTAGTGTGTGTCTGTCTGTGTGTGTGTGGATGCTGTAGTTTACCCCTTAGGGCAAGATCAGCCTCAAATTAGCTTTGTCGCCCTGGGAGACTGAGAGGGTGAGAGGAAGAGCAAGTGAGGCAGCAAGGAAGTGTGTGTGTTTGTGAGAGATTGAGAAAGAGGGGGAGAACAAGAGGCCAGAGGGTCAGTAAACCAACTCAGAGTTGAGTTCTTTCTTTACATGTTCTCTTAAACACACACCTGATCATGTGAATACACTCCCACTTGTCCGTGTGAAATATTGGATTTTCTCAGCCACCACTGTGAGGACAAGAGGAGGCAAGAGGAGTAAGTGAGCAGGGGATAAACTGAAGGAAGGAACAAATACAGGGCACCCACCCACCAATATGTAGCAGCTAATTTCTGGAACAAGGCAATTAAATGGCCTGGTTATATTAAGAGAACTACCCCTCTGGCAATGGCTGTCTGTCCATTTTTAATGAGGTCATAATGATGCGTCAGCTGAAGACCAAAAGGTCATGAGGTGGGACTTAAATCTGCCTAGAGAGAGGGGAGAGGTAGTGAGAGAATAAGGGTGTCATTGCAGGTAAAAATGTGATAATTAAAAATATTAAAACTGGAGAAGGTTGAAAGAGATTTTTAACAAATGCCAGTCTCAGATTTTACTTTATTTAAATGCCGTTTAAAAAAAAATCTATAAACAAGCAACAGTAAAAACAATGCCGCTGTCAGTTCTTACCATTTGTGCACAAATGGCAAGCAAGACAGACATAATACATTCAACATCAGCAGTAATACATAGAATTATCATGAACAACAAAACACAGATCAGACATTTGAACATGAAAAGCTTTGGCAGAGACACACAACCCAGGAACCAGCAATATTCAGTAGGTGTGTATACTGTACATATGCTCATACTGACAGATTTGCTCCCTTACAACAGCAGCTTTGATGATGCCACGTCTGATGAATCGTGGTTAAACAGACAGAATGTGTTGAATCCAAAACCAAAGCCTCCATTTCTATAATGCCATTAATGGCCAGCTGGATTCAGATGGTAGACTACTAGAGGGACAAGTCCACGGACTGCAAATATAAACCTTGGCACAATGCCCCACACGTGCACATATATACACACACATATTAACAGTCTGTGCCAACTTTGGCCGTGCTCCCCACGGCCCCTAAGACCTAATGAGGGAGATCGGGTGGAAGGCCTCAGTCTGTGAGGGTGTGTTTGGTGTGTGTATATGCAGCTGGTGTAGTGTGCATCATAACTCCCCTCACAGCTCAATGATCTTGACTGCTGCTGTCCAATTTCATCACTCGACACACATGCATTCATATACACTGTGATGAAGACAATAGGCTGAGAAACGTTCTACATATGAAGATCATTTCTTTTTTTTTTTTTTAAATAAGACTAATTTCTTAAAAAATGATTACAAGTGTTAATTAAAGTGATTGAAAAGGTTAAAATATGATGAAATGACCAGGAGGAGTTTGGAAGTCAGTGAATAAATAGGATTATACAAGAGAAAAAAAATGAAAGTAGAAGATAGGTAGAGAGTGCAGAGAGTGGGTGATGGAGAGAGGGAGAAAAAGAAAGGGGAACAAAGGAGGGGAGCGCCAGACAACTTGGTGGCGTCTGGTGTTCCCCTTGGGAAACTTGTTGCTAAATCTGGCCCTGTAGCGTCTGTCCTACGTGTGTGTGTGAGTGCTTGTGTGTGCAAGTGGCATCTAGTTGCATCCCAGCTAGAAAGGAGCGATAATGGAAATGGTGTGACGAGAGATCTGCCTCAGTGGTCCACTTTCTCTCACATACAGTTTCTTTCTGAGGAGAGGAGAGGAGACCTTTGACCTCTAACACACCCTTTATTGGTGCAATGTTTCAACTACAAACATAACTAAAACTAAAGTTTAACATATGGACAATTTCACCCCCACGCCGACCCACTACCCAAAACACACACAAGAAGAAATATACAAAAATAAATTAATTAATTAATTAATTAATTAACGCTGACAATTATTTTTTTATCGCGTGTTAACGCAGTTTTATTATTATTATTGAAAGTCCATTGCTCACTGGCTCTGAATACACAAAAACATGGGTCACAGGAGGGGTGGGATGTACTGTACAGGCTTGGGATTGGCGTCATCACGCGTCTCAACCAACGAGAGCATAAGACTGCTGCAGCACACACATGAACCAGAACGTAAAAGAACTGGCGGGGACAGAAAAATGGAGAAAGGTATGAAACTCTTACATGAACATTTTCATTTTAAATCTCTTCCAGAGGCCCCGCACAGTAAATCACAGCTGTGTACTTTTTCTTTTTTTTTTTTGCACTCGACCACGTCACCTCACTCTAACAGGGGCAATTGCTACTGAACATAGACTGTTTATGCTGCTCCCTGATAAAGGAAAAATGTTTCTGCTGGTACCTGTTCAGTAACAAAAACAAGAAAACTGATTTATAAATATTAACTTGCTGTTGCTCAGAAGTTGCCTGTTATAATGTTATGATCATGGCTCTGGACTCTGAGGCTAACTTGTTTTTCTATAACAAACTAGATAAAACGTTAATGCCCTGTCAGTGGCAAATGGCTTTGGTTTTCTATTTCTATCAGGTTTGCTGGCACGAGTGAAGTTTATTGGCCCTTAGCGCTGTTACAGTTGGCGTGGCTTTTCCGCCGCCTCTCCAGCCCACTCCTGCAGCTCGTCAGCC
>VUQS01043269.1:0-14008 GCA_015108495.1 Heterochromis multidens
GTAACAAGTGACAGTTATAACAGCGAAGGTGACAAGTGACAGTTATAACGGCAAAGGTGACAAGTGACAGTAATAATAGCAAAGGTAACAACTGACATAATAACAAAGGTAACAAGTGACAGTTATAACAGCGAAGGTGACAAGTGACAGTTATAATAGCAAAGGTAACAAGTGACATAATAACAAAGGTAACAAGTGACAGTTATAATAGTGAAGGTAACAAATGACAGTTATAATAGTAACAAGTAACAGTTATAATAACGAAGGTAACAAGTGACAGTTATAATAACAAAGGTAACAAGCCACTATGTTAATGATTACAGATGGCTAATGTGGCTATCTGGTAACTGCTAATAGTTTAATGGCTAATGTTAGCATGTGCTCTGGCCAGGTTAACATTTATGATAACCGTTTAATTCTTTAATGTTGCTGAAACAGGAGCTTTACTGACCTCTTTAAATTCCTCCTAAAGTGTTGTTCAGTGTTCTGAACGTTAACTACTTCAGCTGTTACTGAGGGGAGGAGCTGTGTGCCTGTCTGTCTGCAGCCGTACTCTGTGAAGCTGTGTCTTACCTGGAGGAGGCAAATCCAACTGTTGGTATCAATATTGTTGCAAATGAGTATCTTAATTTGATACAAATTTCTACTATTGATTAATATTGATTTTTTTTTGACAACCCTAATCTGTATTACAGAAACTTGTTTTTTGGAGGTATACTGTTACTGTATAGTAGAATTATCTATTCTTATATAGTTTGACAAACAAGCTACTTTCTTGGTGCAGTGGTTTACACATTCATCTAACAAGTGAAAGATCCCTGATTCAGTCCCGGGAGGAGACACAGATCCCTTTGGGGTTTTGTCAGTAAGCGTATCCAGCATAAAAATCTGCCAAATCAAACATATGGAGTGACCCACTGTGGGTCTTCAGCCTGTTGTGAATAGGGGAGTAACTGAGAGCAGCGTCTTTTTAAAGTTGAAAAGGAAACTATCACAGCAGCTTCCTGTGAAAAGCCTGCAGTCTAATTATTTGTGCTCCCATTTTAATTATTTTCTTTCAGTTTTTTTATTCTCCAGTCTGTCATTTTTTCCTCATATTTATTTATATGTTTATGCATTTTTTTGTGCACACTGCAGGACTTAAGCAGCACTGTTGTATTTCCACATCTCTCTAGTGAAAGATTATCAAAAACCCAAAGCTGTCAACTTTTCAGCGACAAATTGAAAACTTGTTGAAAACAGCAATCGTGAAAGCATTTAACTTTTTTTTTTTAACCAGAGCTTCTCAAACTTTTGATATCTAAGTGCATTCAATGAAGGGCCACAGAGGGAAAATGCATACATGAAACACTTTTTAGTGTATGTAATGCATTAGAAAAAGATAATAGGGATGAACCAGTACACTGTTACTGACCCACGGCATAATGGCCCATTATCACGAATATCCAATCCAGTTTTTTGAGTCAGGACCAGACTGATATCTAATCCAAAACACAAATCAGTGCATCCCTAGTTCATAATTTTAATTTTGTGCTGGTTTGTGGTTTTGTTTAACCAGTAGTGAGATAGCTGTTACATTTCTTGACACCAGTTGTATTTGTCAGTCCTAGGAAGGTTTACTCTGCTATACTGGGTCACCTATAATGCAGTATTAAGGTTAGTTTCCAGGAAATTCAACCTCCACTCACATCTTGACCCATGCGACCCTTACAATTACATGATGACAGGGTGGGTCAAGGACTCACCTCCAAGGTGACAACTCGATAAAATGTTAAATAACCTGGGACTTCTCATCAGCTTTTAGAACTGAAGAGGTTCTGCCTGAGGTTTCTTCCTGTTAAAAGGGAGTTTTTCCTTCCCACTGTTCCCAAGTGCTTGCTCCTAAAGGGTTGTGTGATTGTTGGGGTTTCTTTCTAATATTGTAGGGTCTTTACCTTACAATATTAAGCATCTTGAGGCAACTGTGATGTCAACAGCCAACCTTCAACAGTCAACAGTGTGTCACCTGTCCAGAGAAACTGGCTAATGATCTCATGGAGACAAGCAAGCTGAAGAGGCACTTGGAAACCAAACATTGTTCTTCAGTCACAGTAGAGTTAAAATAGGACAGCAACTTCCTTTCAACTAGGAAAAATTGGTGAGTGCCCAGTGGTTGCACTGATTTTTTTGCCTTTGGAGACCTATGGCAACCAATTGGCAGCCCAGAGGTGGAGCATACAACACCCTGGCAGGAGGCCACATGTCTTCAAGCAATCATGGTCTAACTCAGACCAACTGCAATCACCAGATTGTCTGTCTTAATTTGACAGACAAACTGGTTGGATTCTGGTGGGTATATTCTTAGGTAAAAGCAAGGTTGACAAACACCTACGCCATTTTGCAGTTACATTGCCATCCTACAGCAACTGTGTCACTGTTTGTAAAGGAATTTCTGAATCTGTTTCAAATCGGAGGTTCTTGCGGGACTCTGAATGTGAGTAGTAAATGTGAATTTCCATTTGATGTGAATTTCTGTGTATGTAGATGGAAACAGATTTGCAAAAGACAGCAACAAATTTGTGATTTTTGCCATTTTGTAACAGTTAATCACTGTATTATCACAAACAGGTTGCACGTAATTGCCAACTTGACCCCATTAAGTCACAAACTGACAGCAAACTGACTCCAACTTATTGCTGTTTTATCACTGACTTGATGCACGAAAGTTGCTTTGAAGATGGCAACTGACTGCAAGTGGTCAGACACCTGGTGCTCATCTTTAAAGCAACCATTTCCAAGGTAACAAGATTACAAGTTCATTGCAGATGGTTGAAATTATTTTGATCGTGCCATGGTTTCCAACCACTGTTTTCCCTAATGTGACTGTAACATTAGAGAAACATAAAGTGATGAAGGCAAGTTGTATGCTACTGGGGCTCATTGCAAAGCAGAAGAACCGTCAAAACAATGAAGGCAAAAAAAGGTGCATGTGCAGGTGTCATGCTAGATCTACATAAGCCTCAACAATATCTTCACCTGATAATACCATCAAAAGCAATATTAAGCACATATTAGATGACACAGAGGTTATTTCTCACAGACATGAATACAGGTGTATCTTGAAACTTTGGCTTCCCCTTTGGTGTGCCACAAAAACTTTTAAATGCACTGGTGTAAAACATGCAAAGAATCGTTAGCAAACCCAAAGTTCCCCCTTCATGAAGGTTATAATGGTCAGTTTTTGTTCTCATATGGGACTTTGTGGAGGCTGAAGTTTGCAGTGCTGTTGAAGCATACTGCCTTGTCTGTTTCTATTTGTCCATTACATTTATATCTGATGAAGACAGGCCAAATGTAGGAAACATTTCTCTTATTAAAATCCATTTGACTTTTCTTCCTTTCCCATGTGTGATTCGGGTATCTCTCTCCTCCACAGAGAGGTTATTTCTTCTGATTTCTTTCTTTCTCTCTCTCTTCCATTCTCAAATTCAAACCCTAAACACCCACCTACACAAACACACACACACTACTCTCTGTCATCTGGAAGTGATTGTGTCCACCATTACCGCATGCCTTGGCCGACTTTACACGTGTTGGTGTTGACAGCCAGCCCTTTGTCCATGATAGAGAGACAAGCTCTGCAGAGAAATGCACTGATAAAAAAAACACCTCGTACTGCAAACACATGATGCCTCTGTTAGCTCTCTCATACCCAGGATACTGTTAGAAAAAACACTCCTAACATTCTGAAACACTGAATTTTTTTTTTCCAGATGTGCATGTGCAGGTTTCAATTAATTCAATGATTTAATCCATGGAGTCATGGCTGAGTCGCTTCAACAACAAATCACATGATCAGTTTAAGTATTATAAAATCCCAGCTATCTAAACCAATTTCTTCTATGTTATCAAATAATTTGCCCATTAAGGTAAAGTGTTTATTTAAGGGAGAATTTTAAAAGAAATACATAAAATGACAACATTTTCCAATGTGAAAAAGAAAGGTCCCACAAAGTGATAAACTTACAGAAAACCTCCAGTCCCCCTTAGTTTACAGAGCTCTCTGGTCAGTTTCACATGACTGTCTACAGGCCTGGCCCAAAGCTTTGTTGTTTATTCAGTTACTAAATCATAGACGTTATATAGGGGGACACTTTAAAGAATCCTGAACACAAATCTGTGAGAATCTCAATATATCAAATATGATGGATGTATAGTCATTTCATAGGACGCCCTTACTGTTTCTATAGGAATTAAGAAGGTAAGTAGCAGCCAGAAACCGCTAATCAAATGCGCTTGGCTAATTAATCATCAGTAAGTGTGAGCACCTCCATAAAAGCAGAAGTTTTGGTAGTTTGCAAGTCTGGAGCATTTAAGTGTGTGTTAACACAATGACACACTCTTTCCAGGAATGGACGTCCCAGCAAATTCTCCCCAATGTCAGGCCGTGCAATGCTCAGAGAAATTGTAGCGCTACATCTCAGACTCTACAGGCCTCAGTACGCATGTTAACTGTTAAAGTTTATGACAGTACAATCTGAAAAAGACTGAACAAGTATGGCTTGTTTGGAAGGGTTTCCAGGAGAAAGCCTTTTCTATCTAAAAAGAACATGGCAGCACAGCTTAGGTTTGCAAAGCTGCATCTGAACAAACCACAAGACCAATGTCCTTTGAAAAGACGAAACCAAAGTGGAGATGTTTGTCATAATGGACAGCTCCACATTTGCAGAAAACCAAATACAGTACATCAACACAAACACCTCATAGCAACTGTCAAGCATGGTGGTGGAGGTGTGATGATTTGGGCTTGTTTTGCAGCCACAGGACCTGGTCGACTCAATGATTGCAAGGTGCCCACCTTGTAGTCATTGAGTCGACCATTAACTCCTCTGTATACCAAAGTATTCTAGTGTTAAATGTGAGGCCATCTGTCCAACAGCTAAACTGGGTCATGCATCAGGACAATGATCCCGAGCGCAGCAGCAAATCTACAACAGAATGTCTGAAAAACAAAAGAATCAAGGTGTTGCAATGACCCATCAAAGTCCAGATCTCAACCTGATTGAAATGCTGTGGTGGGACCTTAAGAGAGCTAAACTCTTAAGGTTTAGAGAGAATGTCCACAAACCTCAAAGAACTGAAGCAACGTTTAAAAAAAAAAAAAGAGTGGGCCAAAATTCCAAAAGTTCCAAAAGTTATTGCTGACAAAGTCGGTTCTACAAGCTACTGAATCATGGGGTGTACTTAGTCTTTTACATGACTATATATATAACAGTGTTTATAACACTGAAACTCTGAAAAATATCCAGCCAGTCAAGCTGTTGCAGTAATGCATGTATGGTGGTATAAATATATACCCATAAAAAACGCCCCAAGATGGCTGGTGAGTGGCAGGACCTGTCTGGAACAGTATGCTTCCTTGAGAATTCAACCCGGTACAAAATAAAATGCAATTTAACAGGTACTGGCAGTTGGATTGGGGCCATATTGCAAACCTTCTTTCTGCACTGATGTCCTTTATAAACTGAGCAGAGGCTAAATCACAATTGAGCCGTTTTTAGCGGTTGGTGTCATTTCATAAACTATATTTGGGAACTCGATATAACAGAAATAGAATAATCCAAAATAGGTGATTTTGAAGTCATCCATGAGTTCCTCCATGATGGCATTCACTGAATAAGGAGTGTGGGGGAAATACCCAGCCCCACCCCACAAATGACTGTAATCACCAGCTGCTGGACTCACACTGGTCAGCTGAAATGTTTTGACATAGGACCCAACCCTCATGCCTTTTTCCATCTACAGTCTGGAGGTATCATCATGCAATGTTGCAGAGACATCCCCTCGGCTGCATTTACCTTTTACTATCGCTGTATCATCCATGGTGTGTGCAGTTCCACTTGTGTTTACATACTGAGTGATGTCATCATGCAGCCTGCATCTGCTCTTTGAAAAATACGACTCTACTGAGACACACTCTCTAAACACACACTGCCTGATAGGAATCTGCCCTATACGAGACAGAATAAACACCGTCCTCAGGCCTCGTCCTCGGGTTAGCACTACAGAGGAAACACAGAAGAAGAGAAAAGACAGATTTGAGAGAGGAAATGTGGAAAATCTTGCTGGACTCAGAGCAGAGAGTGCTGTTCTGCACATGTACAGTATTTCATCACAGGGCCTCTTCCTGCATTATATCACTGCTGTTACCCAATCTCCCGCACTCCAGTGGTGTTTGTTATTTCTCGCAGTGTAGGGAAATTTGGGGATCACTGGGACAATCCCTCTCTGGTGTTCTTTTTCTGCAGAGAAATTTATACTCTAAGTTTTATCACAGGAGAATAAACTGAAAAACGGAATCATGAAAGCAATGAAAAGCTCTGATTAATAAAATACTACCTTAGGGGAGCTAGACTGAGTATTGGGTCAGAAGACACATTACAAGCCCTAACCGTTGAGTGTTAAGATTAGAAAAGCAGTATACGAATACCACTCCATTTACCAGACAGAGATAAAAAAGCAGCTAAACACTTGTGTGAGAATGTAAGCTTCATTTTTATCTAAGCGGATATTGGTGTAAATAAAGTTGCTAAGTGATACTTGGCTAATTAAACCAGAAAATCTCACATATACACAGAATTGTAGACTGTCGCCAGTCTGTCGCAGGGCTAACACAGAGAGACAGACAAGCATTTACATTCACATTCACACCTATGGCCAATTTAGAATCACCAATTAACTAACTCCACTAACTGCATGTCTTTGGGAACGAACCAACACAGAGACGAGGAGAACATGCAAACTCCACACAGAAAGGCCCCGGCCAGATGGGGGATTCAAACCCAGGACTCAACAGTGAGGCAACAGTGCTAACCACTGCATCACCATGCTGCCCTTTTTGGATACTTGTGACAATAAATCTATTCCCCAGGATGCTGAACTACTCAAACAGGATCCTTTATTTAAATTTTTATTTTGCATTTATATTTACAAAACAGATATTATATCATTATTTTATATCTGCAATATGTGTATTGATGCTAAATTTAAGCAGCACCCTCCACGGTAGCAATGAAGCCAATACCAAAGTACTATAAAACTGCATTTCCTCTAGTGGCCACTTGAGGCTGGCCCCAAAGCCAGTCAGCACCCATAGACTCCCATGTTAAACTCTTAAAAGTAAGTGGCTTTAAAGGGCTAAACACTGTATGTGGTAGCTGTCTGCTAGGCTTCCTCTTCAAGTCACTGAACTGGACCTCGGCACTTTGTCTGTGAAAGTAGTAGCTACTTTCGGCTGCTCCCTTATTCACAATGGGTAGCTCCGCATGTTTGATTTGGCCAGTATTACACTGGATGCCCTTCCTGACGCAACCCCAGTATTTCCCGAATAAGATGGCCTGCTATGTGCTGTGTACTCCAAGTCCAAGAAGTTTGTGCTTAATTTTTGATGAGTGTAATTCTAGTATTTTAATAGTCTAGGGAACTTAGGACTTCCACCCATAAATCCAAATATGATCACCTTCAGCTCCACCCAATAAATAAATGAACTAACAAAAACAACACAACATTAACATTAGGGCTTCGAAATGTGGAATTCAGAAAGCAGGACTGCAGAGACCATGTCCATCTTTTAAATACAGTGTATACTTCTGTCACACATAAAGCTACTTAAAAAAAATATCAAGATTAAAAAAAAAAGATACATAAAATAAAAGAACTTTGGTGTTTGGTGGAATATTTTTATTTTAAAAGCATTGCTGCAAAATTGTTTTTCAAGCCACTTTAGTTTAGTTTAGTTTAGTTTAGTAAGATCCCCATTAGCTGCAGCAATGCAGCAGCTATTCTTCCTGGGGTCACAAATCTTTACATTTGACAGTGCACTATAAAACATACACAACATAACATCATAACAAAACAAAATCCACATACAAAAGAAACAAATTGTGAACCCAGTGTCCACACCATCGACTTGTTAACAAGCAGCTGCTTATATGCACATCCAGAAGTCACCGAGTAACATTTTGATTCATTAAAAGTTGTGTGTCTCTTTTAGGTCTCCACCAAGAAATATATACTGCAACTCTTTAGCTGCCACACAGTCCACCAACCAGTCTCTAACTGTGCCATTAAGTGCTGGTACTGCAGGTACTGCAAAGTGGGTTTTTAGGGCTTTTATTCTGGAAAAAAAAAGCTGCCTGCTGCCACTAAAAACAATGCTCTAAGAGTATTCAACAAGTTTAATATTGTCATATTGTTTTCACGTTGTTAGGTAATGCTTTGCTGTTATAAAAATACTGATTCTAGTCACTTTAAGTCATAGGTTCTCAAAGTTTTTCTTGCACAACGCACCTAAGAAGCCAAAAGAGGTTCACACCCCACACCTCACATTTTTTATCAGCTATTAAGAATAAAGGAGCTAAAATGAATTTTATTCATTTTCCCTTAAAAAATCATTCATACACCTTCAGTATTCACTTCATATTTTTCACCTGGTTGTCCACACCCCACCTGCAGTTGCTTCATCTCCCACCCCACAGTTTAAATAAAGGATTTAAACACTTATTCTCCACTAAAAGGTGCTACAAGGTCTGGCAAACATGAAGCTGAAAACACATGCAAAACAGTTATACAGTAATATCAGAGCCAATTCAAATGAGCTGCAGGGCGTTTACAACAAAATCAGACTCAAACATTACTCAGTTTTCTGAGTAAGTGACACATATTTGTTTTTTAAAAATTACATGCTTCACTACAGGGCATAGTTTCAAAGACTTTTCCTCACAAAAAAGTGACAAATGAAGCATCAAATGAAGAAAAATGCCATAACTGTCTCTCAGTTTTTCCTTCCTGGATTTCCCTCCTCCTTTGTGTCTTTTCCTCCTCCTTCCCTTTGCTCCTTTTCCTCAACCCATTTAATCTCTTTTTTTTAAAATTTTGCATCTGATTTTTATCCATCCCTGTTCAAACTGTTCACGCCTGTGTGTATGTGTGTGTGTCTCTACATGTTGACAAATTGCCGCTGATATTAGAGAAAGACACACTACATGTAGTTCACAGCATGAGACATGGGTACAAAAGACTCCAAAACACACACACACACAGAGGAGACACTGGCTGCGTTTCAGGCCTACACAAGCTCTAGCAGAGGGGGCGAAATGTAAAAGTTTTATCCCTTTTGGCTATGCACTTGTTTGTTTTGTCGCTAGCACGTTAAGTCCCTTCATTTAACAATAAATGTGTGTGTTTGTGTGCTTGTATTACTGTTGTTGTGGGGGCATAAATTGGTTTACAGTCACATTATGAAGAAAGCCATCGAGATGTAAATCATTAAAGTTTATGCTGAGGAAGTTTTAAGGTTTGGGTACATCTCTGTGAGTAACTGTAAGACAGTGCAATGTCCTCTGAAGTGATGGAAATGTGACTGTGTGTGTGTGTGTGAGAGAGAGAGAGTGAAAGAGCTGTTGTTCCCCGAGTTCATGAAAGCGAGCTGTGGTTTCAGGTGAGCGGAGTCGGAGAAGAAAGCCTACTAACAACTTCCTGTCTTGGCTCGGAGCCTGGCTCTTTCTTTTTCACACACACACACACACACACGCACACACACACACACACACACACACACACACACACACACTCTCTGTGGGTAATTAACAGCCACTTTGACCACAAAGACTACTAAGGGGGCTTGTGCTCCACCACCAAATATCCTAACTTTACTAACCAATGACTCTCAGTCACACATGAAAACTCAGCATGTGCAGTCACACAAAGACTCGCAAGAAAACACAATAGTAGTCTACAATTAATAAATAACAAAGTTAAAGTAAGGTGAGGGCTTTATACTGTGAGAGAGTGCAAAAATGTACATATACAACAGTGATAAAAAACAAAGAAAAGTAAAAATGATCAGCACAGTGTTGATGACGGTATCACTCCCTGGTGGTGTTTAAACAGAATGCACCTTTAAGGCACTTCTTCAGACCTTACAATTATGGTCAGAAGTTTACAAACACTCATCAATGGGCATGAATGTCATGAAAGTTTGGGGCTTTTAATGATTTATTTGAGCTGTTCTTTTTCCAGGGTGGAATGATTGTACAGCACACATCTTTAATGATTTTATAAAAACAAGAATTGAGTGCACAAGTTTGAATTTATTGTGGATTTTCTCTAATCCACACAAGGTCAAAAGTATACATACAGACTCAAATATATACATACACTCATTTAAATCTTTTAATAAGTGATGCTGAAGGTTCTTCAGTGTCTTTTAACTTAACAAGGCCAAGGCCTATTAACTTCTCGTTACTGATCATGACTGACTAGTTTCGCTTTGCCAGCATAAAAAGGATTTGTTTGACAGCACTCATTGGATTGACCAATATTCAGAACAATGTCTGGGGAACTCAGTGAAGATCTAAGAAGGAGAATAGTAGATTTATACAAGTTGTGAAGGTTTCTTGGAGCCATTTCTAAACAACTGCCGATTCAAAGATTATCAGTTCAAACAATTGTACATAAGTACAAGTTATTCAGATGTGTCACCACTTTGCCAAAGTCTGGAAGAAAACCAAAACTGTCACCCTCAGATGAGACGAAATTGGTTAAGATGTTCAAACCACCAAGGCTCAAGCCTGCCATGAACTGGTAACTGCTGGAACACCAGCTTCACTATCCACAATGAAGCCAGTTTTCCATCTCCATGGACTGCCGAACAAGAAGCTCTTGCTCCAAAATCAACACCTTCAAGCTCGACTGAAATTTGGAGCTTCCCACTTGGACAAGCTAAATGCCTTCTGGAGAAAAGTTTTATGGTATAGTAAAGGTGAGGTTTTCAAACCTAAGAACACTGTACCAACTGGCAGGCATGGTGGTGGTAGCATCATGCTCTGGGGCTGTTTTGCTGCAGTGGTACTGGTACATTTCACAAAGTGGATGGAAAAGGAAGAAGGATGACTACCTCCAAATTCTTCAACTTCACCTCAAATACCTACCAATTCTACTGAAAAGAGTGGTCAAATATCCATAATTTTTACATTATTGTTTGTGAATTGCAACAACTGTTTTTGTTAAACAATGCCCCAAAACATCCACATAGGTTTAAAGTTTGTTTATGTTTGCAGCTCCCAAAACTGATTTTCCCATAGTTTTCTATGACATTATATAATACAGTAGGTTTGATGAATAATTCTATCTAGTTTATGAGAATGTGCAAATGAGATTTGCCTCTGGAAATTTGGCAGCTCCAAATATTGATTTCAGCTAAAAACAAAATAAGATTATTGAAAAAATATAGAGTTGGAGTGGTGGCGGGAAGTTTCTCAGTGCTGCTGCTGCCCTCTGAATCACCAACTGTAGGAAGAGAGATGGTGGGGGAGGATGAGGAAAAGTGAATATTTTGACTCAAGAAAAGATTCCACAGTTTGTAAATGTGATTTAAAAAAACAAAAACAACTGGGATTACAAAACACCTCCGTATCAAACGCTGACCATAGCTCAAAATGGGTTTTAGGATTATTTTCACCTCCTGTCAGAGAGGAGAGTTGGAAGATGGAGAAAGAGGAGGAAAATGTGAGAAAGGAGGGGACATGGAATTACAGAGACAAGTCATGAGGGTGACATCCACCTGTGGGAACGAGGGTGGAGAGAAGGGGGAGACAGAAGGGGGAGGTAAAGCCTCTTAATCATTTCCTCATCAGCTCTTTGATTAAGAGGATTTGGGTTGAAATAGAGGAGTAAAACAATTCCTGTGTTCTGTAGATGCTGAATGACAGATAAGTAAAATGATAAGTAAAAGTGTAAAGTTAATATTCGCTGCACCATTAAAATGTTCAGATAAACTGTTCTACTTGATTAAGTCAATAATAATCACAACACTTGTACAGAAGCTGATTTATTTGGATATAATTATTAAAGATCATTCATAATTTATCAGTACCTTCTGTTTACCTAATTTTAACTACAGTGAATAAGACTTTAGGGCTGCAACTAATTACTTTTCTATTATCCTTTTAATTAATTGATCAATTAGTTTATGTTCATTTAAAAAGGACAATGCATAATAGTTAATACAAGCACTTAAATTCATCATGTAAATATGCCAGATTTAGCCATACAGGCTAATTTTCATCTGCAGTCCCTGGCAGGTTGATGTCATTTGTAGATAATTCAGAAAAAACAAACATACAGAGACAACTGAACGAAAAGATAGAAAAAGATAGAAACATATTTAAGGAAAAGAAAAGCATACCCGTATGAAATATTAAACATCAAACATTAAAATCACTTATAAAGAAATAAAAAATGAGTGACTGTTTATTATATTAAATAAAAACGACTTTAACAGCAAAAAAGTTTTATAACTCATCACATACCAGGCAGGCGTCTGTAAATAGGGATGCACTGCTCCAGCTTTTTCCAGATACTATACAGATACCTGGACTTCAGGTATTTACCAGTACCAAGTATGGATCTGATACCTGTGTTAAATTAATAAGCTGTAAGAAAGAAACTGGCAGTCCTTCCTAACTTGGTAAAATAAAATGTAACAAATAAACATATACAAGAATATAAAGTTTCTTCATCTGTTTTTATTAGAAAAATAATAAATGATAACAGGACCAAGATAAATACAATAAAAATTTTTAAATGTATCAGTGTCATTCATCTAATGTACTTACACTGGTCTCATTGAGCTCAGAGTGAGAATCATTAGGTTGCTGCACTGCTGTAATTTAGAGTTGAACTACTTTCTTTTCCTGCTCTTTAACACAGTTGAAGTGAAATTATTATATTCAAGCCGACGACAGCATGCTATATGATCATCAGTAGATCGGTAAGTTGTCTGATCCATCTTTTTTCTTTCAGACACACAAATTATAAACAGATTTTTCTAACCTTATTATGTTTGGTTACTTATTTACTCATTTACATTCTGCCTGACAACAGGAAGTTGCAGAGTGCCCTCAATTAACAAACTATGGACAGTCAACACTCGTAACATGGTTGAAGGGTGGTTCTCCGGTATCTTCTTTACTTTTTATATTTTTATTTAACAACTGATATAAATGCCGATACTGATAGATAAGCAAATAGCTAATATCAGCCCACCGATAAATCATAATTGGCCCACGACCTTGAACTGGTTAAGCAGTAAAGAAAATGGATGGATGATTTTTTTTTTAGCCACTTTAGGGCCAAAGAACAAAATTTTGAACACAAAGTTGACAAAGTTGATCAACATGTTAGCAATCAATTGCTTATATGGACATCCCGTAGTCAGTGAGTAACATCAGTCATGTTTCCCACGACCTGATAAATTAAAAAGTCCAAGACACAAAGTTTTATCTCTGTTTTTGGTCTCCACCAACTCCTGTTAAAAATAAATATTGTTCTTTAGCTGCTACACAGTCCACCAGCCAGTTTCCAATGGTGTTTGTTGGCTATTAATCGCTGGGCAGGTACTACAAAGTGGGTTTTTGAGCTTTTATTCTGAAAAATAAAAAACAGTTCTCTAACACCTATGAACGCTGATTATTCACTTTAGTCCCAAAAAGCTGAATCTGGTCATCTGGACGTAGTGTTTTTTTAGTGGGAGAAACATTTCGTCACCTCCTGGTAACTTCTTCAGTCTCAGCTGACTGCAGGATTCCCCAACCTTATAAACAGTACATTGCATAATGACAGAAACCAGCACTACTGACTAACAATGGGCCATTTGGTCAGTGTCATGATCAATAGTATGCAAATTGTCATGACCATTGATCAATGGCCATGAGTACCATTCACAGAGATTGGGGAATGGCTGCAATCACAGCATTGTAAGATGGTGACAGATGTACCCTTAGGTCCCCTCCTCGGTTCAGAGATGGTCTTTCCCTTTTCACGTAAATGGCCTCCTTGACTCCCCGTTCAAACCAGCGTTCCTCCCTGTCCAGGATGTGTACGTCCTCATCACTGAAAGAGTGGCCACTGGCCTGTAGGTGTGAATAGACTGCGGAGTCCTGGCCTGACGAGGTAGCTCTTCTGTGTT
>VUQS01043270.1:0-37967 GCA_015108495.1 Heterochromis multidens
ATGAGGTCTTTAAGATAAGATGGGGCCTGAAAGCTGAAGGCTCTGCCTCCCATTCTACTTTAAATATTCTAGGAACCACAAGTAAGCCAGCAGTCTGAGAGCGAAGTGCTCTATTGGGGTGATATGGTACTATGAGGTCTTTAAGATAAGATGGGGCCTGATTATTCAAGACCTTGTATGTAAGGAGAAGGATTTTAAATTCAATTCTGGATTTAACAGGGAGCCAGTGAAGAGAAGCCAATATGGGAGAAATATGCTCTCTCTTTCTAGTCCCTGTCAGTACTCTCGCTGCAGCATTTTGGATCATTTGAAGGTTTTTCAGGGAGTTTTTAGGACAGCCTGATAATAATGAATTACAGTAATCCAGCCTAGAAGTAATAAATGCATGAACTAATTTTTCAGCGTCACTCTGAGACAGGATGTTTCTAATTTTAGCGATATTGCGCAAATGCAAGAAAGTTTTTTTGTTTTGTTTTTTTTATGCAACTACAGTCATTATAGGCCACAAACCCTGAAGTATTACTGCAGGCGTGTACAGTTTTCAAAGCAGCCCATCAAGGGTCACTTTGATAACAGACCTGTGTTGAAATTAGCACTGTTGTTAAGTTTGTCCAGATTTACTGAATGCAGCGGTAGCTCCAATGATTCAGAAAAATGGTCTCCTGAAATGCTTGGAATAAATTAATATCCCAAACCTAGTGGCCACATTACAAAGCTTTCACAACTCCAAGAAATGAAGGGTATGATGAAAAAAAAAAGTATTGCTATGAGGTTTTGAGCTTTGATCCATGAATGAGTCATGCTAAAGACTTAAAAACCTCATGGCTTTCCTCTCATCATTAAAAGCGATGGATTGTTAGTAAGCCCCTGTGAGAGACTGGCATCTTGTCCAGCAGGCTTTTCTTGTAGCCCTAAGTGCTTCACTTCAAAGACACAAGAGATGCACTGTGGGCCTATATGCCAGCATAACTAGAACAAGGCTTATTCAATTTCACATAAGCAAACTCACAAATCATGTGCACATGAATGTGAGTTCCCTTTTTTCCTCCAATTTGCAATGGTAAGTCCCTTAGCACTGCAGTCAGTATCACTGTTATCCCACTGTTTGCTCCTAGAGGATGTGGACCAGCCTCCTCACGTGGAGTTGCACCAGATGCTTTTTTAACCTGACAGCAAAGTTCTTTGATGGGAAGATGCAATGCAGACAGAGGTCCATGATACCACCTCCAAACTCGGTGCATGCTTTTGCCCCTACACATCTCAGGATTACATCCACGGTCTGGTTCTGTATTCAGGGGGTAACATGTTCACAGTTCAAAAGGCTTAATAGCTGCAAGCAGATTAATAAAAGCTAACTTGGATAAGTACTCTATGCCAAAAAATCAGTGTGAATACATACTAACATTTCAACTCAAAAGTCACTCATGAAAGCTTAAGGGAGTTCTTATTCTAGTTTTAGGTTTTGGCACGCTGACATTGCAGCACCTTTTAAGTGCACTTTTGTACACAGAAATTCTGAATGTTGCTCTGGGAATCTGCTGGAACCACATTCTTGGCTGTAGTTTCATAGCTGCAGGTACTACTGTTTCCACATTCACCATAGTTCTTTATTACCTCTTGCATTTCTGTGTGGTGTCATATCCTCTCTTCCTTCATCTCATTGTTGCTCTCATATGAGACCTCTGCATCTATTGCATCTTCCTGTCTCTTCTGTTTCATTTCTACAATGATCTGTTAGCTCTATTAGTATTTGTTTAGTAGGATCAGCTGCATTATTTGTACTTGTCTTACTTGGATTTGGGATAGTCTAGCCCATAGGACTTCCTGTGCACATCCTGCACCTCAAATATATGTTAAGCCATTCCTTTCTACCTTTTAGAGCCTGCTTCGACCAGCATAGACCACACCTGAGAGCTTTTTGCACAATCTGCATTGTGGATGCTGTCTAGTGCTGCAGATACAATTTGTATTGACCAGGTGCTGAATGCTTGTTCTAGTGTTGTTAGGTTCTGCCATCGTCTCTAGCCTTTTGTAGCAATTGGGATTCCAATGTCAGCCACCTCTGCTCTCTGTCAGTGGCACATTTAATGGATGAGCTTAACTTGCCATGACACTCACGCAGAGTGAGAACTGCCCTAAATATACCTGTGGTACTGACATTTCCTCAGGCAAGTGCTGGCATCTCATGTATACCTGTACCAGATAACTGTGTTGGAGGAGATCAGTTCTATTGATGTTGCTGCATTTGCTGCTTCTTGTTGTCTCTGTGGGTCAGAGATTCTTTTCAGTTCCTTCTCAAGTTCATTAGTGATAGACAGAAAATTTAAAACATTAAAAAAAAAAAAAATGGAACGACAAATAAAATTTTCTTGCACAGTTTAGAAAGTATAGAGAGAAACAAATATACAACAGCTATTGTATTTATGAGTCTGTGTATAAGTGTTTAATACTTAACTACCTCCCTGTCTAGTGTACCTCACATGTCCACATCTCTTATCTCTGTCTATAGCCTACCAACTTCAAAACTGCCAGGATCCATTTCCTTTCCCAAATGGTGACATCATCAACAGTGATTACAGCGCTGGGCAATCTATAACTTTTCAGTGCTACCCTGGTTATGTTTTGATCGGACACCCAGTACTAACATGCCTGCATGGCATTAACCGGAAGTGGAACCACCCATTTCCACGTTGTGAGGGTAAGAATGACTCATAGCTTCCTGATATGTTGTTATTTTGCAAAATGTTAAAGCTTTTTAGTTGGTTTTAAAAATTAAGATGTATTAAAAATGTAGATGTCGTATATTAGCAAGTTTATTTTATGTTTTTTTTATGTTATTTTATATTTTATGTACCATCCTTACCAAACACCCCTCAATAGACAATTGCAATTTCTAATGTAGACATTTAGAAAATGCTGTTACCCTGATTGAATTTAAATAAATGTAATTTGTAATTTTTTCTTTCACCTGTATCACAAGTCAACATTGTAAACAGTTAGTTAGTAAGTTGCTTATATCACTTGGGGCATTTACTTGGGACATTTACTGAATAAATTATTGTTCTGTCACTGCTGATGCTTCTTGTTCCAGACTATTAATTACATTCCTCACTGTTTGCTGTTCAGCAGCTATTCTTGCCTTCTATTTTTAGCATTTTAGAAGTAAGTTAAAAATTAGCAAGGAGAAAATTATATTATAACTCTGCTTTTTACAGCTCCTTGTGGCTATAATGTCACAGCTGAAAATGGGACCATCTACTCACCTCAGTACCCAAATGAATATCCAAACTCCCAAGACTGCAGCTGGCTCATCACTGTTCCCCACGGACATGGAGTTTATATAAATTTTACCTTATTGCAGACAGAACCTGTCACTGATTACATTGCTGTCTGGTAAGTCTGGGTACAGTTACACCTGGAAATTCATAAAAAAACACACATACTGCATACACAGAAATGAATAAGTGTTATTTAATGCCTCATGCATGCAGGGATTGAATCATTGATGGGTAAATCTTGAATGTAGTTCCATACCCTCTCCTCTCTACACACTAATAAGAAGACAGCAAAATTGTATCAACTTTCACTAAGACTATATGGATTCACTCACATTCACACATTCTCCACATATTTTTGGGATATATATAATTTTATCCCTGGTATTGATAATCTTTTATTCATTTTTACTTTTCTCCACAATGTTAATTATACATCAACTTTATCGTATATGTTCATTCACATAGACCATACAATATATTACAGATAATAAAGTACATACACACACATATACTGTGCTTTGCAATGCATATACAGACTCTTCAGCAGTAATAATAGGATTCAGTGTGGAGGTAAGAGTTTAATACGGGGTGTATGAGAGCAATGCATTTACAATGGGACCACTGACCAATTCAATCTAACTCAGTACCAAGGCCATACGCAGACTCAGAGAGGGCTCGGGAACTCTGGAAGTAATCATGAGATTCAGTCGGGAGTGGGAAATGTAATGAAAAGAGTGGCAGAGCTGGGCTCACAAATCTAACAAGACTCAGCTGGATCTGAAGAGCTTGGGTCAAGAGAAATATTTCACCTAATAGTTTTACTATACATTGTATTTCCTGAATAATAACAATATTTTTAAACAGTGGATTTATGAGGAAGAAAGTTGAGATCATTTGAGCCGTGTCATCACTTGGTATCATTTTGGTTTAAGCTATATTTGGTGTTTAGGTGAGGGCAGGCTTTAAATTTCAGACTCTAGAGTCAAGCTCTAGGGAGCAAGCATCTGAAATGCAGGCAGTGGGAAAGTAATACATTTACTGTGGGTGACTGCTTGCTTTCAATCTCGCCAGCTAGAAGAACCATGGATTCTGCTATGGAGAGGCGCTATGTTGAATTATTTTGCAGCTGCAAATTGATTTAGGTGATTCATGTGTTTTTGGCACATTTCACGGGGAACAAAATTATAAAATCACATTCATAGATCGTAGAGAACCAAAAGAACTATGTTATGTGAGATTAGTGCACACATAATGGCTCAATGTAGCTATATCTCAAACACATGAATATATTTGGAAGTGACTGGGGGCTGACACTGAGGAGGAGAGTGCTTTTCTCATACCCAGTGGGATACTATCTACCTTCCAGGGTCTTAGACAGATTAAAAGTGGCTAATCCAAAGGTCTACTGCATTATATACATGTAAATAGAGTCTACTGGCATTAATACTTATCACTTTAAACATGCTCTTATAAAAAATTGTCTTCCTTAATATTCTTTTTGACTTTTCGACGTGCCCAGACAAAAACAAATATGCTTTTCATGTGGAAAATTGAAGCTATTTAACAGGAACAGTGGGTTTTACAGTGAATTACCAGCCTACATCAAATTTAGTATATGAATGCAGGCCTGCTGAAACTTTTTCTTTAATGATGGAGTTTGTATTTGGAATACTTTTAATTATATGCATCAGCGGTGAACTGTTAATAAAACAGGATAACTGACATTATCTAATTAAACTCATAAGAGCATAAGATTGCAGCCACAGGTTTTATCATGATTTGGGACTATTTGGTTGTTCTAATTCAGTTGGACAGAAAGTGGAACAAGACACTGTATGCCCTGTATGTGCTGCTGGGTTAATAAGAAATTGACTTGGAACATAATTTAATATTGATATGAAAATTGCAATGGTTAATTTTGGAAGTTCAGTCTGAAAACATGTCATGCTAAACATGAAAAAGCAGAAAAAAAAACGTATTTTCAGTTTAAAATAAATGATTGTAGTGAAAATAAAAGGGCTTTCACCCACATTTTTTGTTTTTTTACAGAGTAAATAAACCACAAAGGCAGTTTGTGTGCACTATGAATGCTGATGAAATGGCAAAAATTGAATTTGACAGTGAGGCATTCATAGAACATTGCTTTGGTTCAGACTGAGCAACAAATTGCTGCCATCAATAAGAGCTCACAATCACCAGTTACATTTATAGTGAAGTCAGAGAGCTATCTTTTATGCACTAAAAAACCTGCACGTTCACTTACGTGATCATTAATTTGTACTGGCTGCTCTTTGTGATCATGCTGATTTCCTTTTTCCCTGTTTTGGCCTGTCATTACTCAGATTTGTTAGAAATGTCTTTTAAATGCTCTTTATCTTGGTTTGTTTGCATCACATCTCAGTGATCCGTGTTTGCTGGTTTCTGTCCTGTACACCCCTGGGGTTTATGTGACAGCAGCTGCATCCAGATGTCAGGGACTAAAGCCAAACAGCCTCTGTGGTCTTCCACTTGTTGTGTTTGGCTCTTTGCCAAATACCACTGAACCACTGCTAACAGTGGGCAGCAGATCTAACATCAGAGCAACACAGTACAGTAGTTAATGATGCTGGACACTCAATCAAACGCAGTACTTCTTTAAATAGTTTTTTTTAAATAATACTGACAATATTTTGTATATTTTAGATGCTTAATGTAATATCTAATATGCCCTTGTGGTGGATATCTGAGAAAGAAATGTAGAAGTGATAAATAATTCAGATTTTATTCAGGGTGAAAACATTAAATTGTCATATAAGCTCAGAATAATGCAGCACTCAACTATAATGGAAAAGAAAATACTTTAGCTACATCACAATATTTTAATAATAAGTGTCCCAGAGATATCTATTACTAGAATCACAGTATTATGCAATATTCAATCAATAGCAATGCAATATTTTGACATAGTCAGGGGGGCAAAGGGGGTTTAACAGATCCTAAATGTTAATAAACTCTGAAATCTTATAAACTGAAATTATGTCTAGGGATTTTCAATGACCATAACCTGGGTTCAGAACTTGATCATCTTGCAACTGGAAATCTACAAGCATCTTAAACTGTAAATTGCCCCAAACACAAAACATTTATTTTCCAAACTGCCCTTTAATTGAAGGGATCCTGTGTTTTAGGTAAATTCAAACTGAATTATTCAAACTTATTTGAGTTGAAATGGGAAATTATGCTAAAGTAGTTATATAAATTATTATGTACAAATATTACATAATCTCCATTTTTCCAATGCATCTTTATCCTTCATGTGCTTTTGAGGAGAGTTACAAGTATGGTTCGTGAAAAACATAAAAAAGTGACGCTTTGATGGTGTTAAAGCCCAAGTCTAAGTCATGAATATCCAAAAGCACTTCATCTACCCACCTCATCTGATCATCATATTTCATCATCATATTTGGCCAAACATTGTAACTAGGTTGATATTTTTGGAACAGTAACTACCTACTCTTTAAATGAAGCCAAACAAAAAACACCGAAAGAGTCACCATACACTCATTACATCACATTAGCCAAACTGGTCCTGGCTCCTGTATTTATTTATTACTAATATGATGCAGAGATGCAGATTGATGGATGAGTGATGATTGATGGTGCGGTGCAGTGGTTAACACTGTCGCCTTACAGCAAGAAGGCCTTTGGGATTAAATCTGGCTAGGGCCCTTTTGTGTGGAGTTTGAATGTTGTCCCTGTGCTTGTGTGGGTTCTCTTCAGGTACTTTGCTTTCCTTCCACAGTCCAAAGACATGCATGTGTGTGAATGTGAGCATGCATGGTTGTCTGCCTTTAAGTGTTAGCCCTACGATGGATGGGTGACCTGTCCTGTTCAAGGTTTACCCTACCTCTCACCACAGTGACAGCTGGGGTAGGCTTCAGGCCAGCTCCAACAACCCAGAATTTGAAGAGCAGTTAAGAAAATGAATGGATGGATTTATTAGGTGATAAATCATGTCAGCCCCTGTCACTCTGACTATATATTCTTCTCAATCCCACCCTTTTCACAGATGCACTATCATTGTGCCAGTCTTAAGTAGTACAAAGAGCACAGCAGATAAAAAGGTGCAAAATCTTAATAAATCAGATTTATTTTATTTTTAATCTTCATTTCCAAAGGCAAGGCTTACTTAGAATATGTGGGAGAACTTCTTATTCTCTATTCTTGAGCATGTTGTTAACAGCAAGTGTTTTTTCTTTTGTTGGCTTCTTCACAGTAGAAGGTTTTGTTGTTGCTGCTGTTTGTTTTCTCATAAAGTATATGACTTGGCATTACTGACTTCATTAAATGGCTTTTACAGGTGCATACTTTTTTTTTTTATTCACTGAGTTAAATGTCACTAGCAATATTCAACTTTTCTCTGTACAGTTTCAGAGTTTCTTTCCTTTTTAGAAATATTTAAATTATAAACGGAGCCCCAGAATACATTTATGCGTTAATAAATTAAAGAGAAAATATCTTTTGGGCTAAGAAAAATATTGCTATTGGGTTTGTGTGTTTTTCAGTGAGTAAAAATAGAGTAAAAAAATTCTAACAGTTTTAATTCAAATGGCCCATATAGCACATTTTGATCTTCCAAATGAGCTCCAACACCTTCAGAAGACCTTGAATTATTGAGGAGCCAAGAGATCCCAGGCACTCTTCATGAATTAAAATTTTAAAACCCTTGTTTAATCCAATGGCATGTTCATTAAAAACCTAAAACTGGGCATTTAGGAGTGTTAGAAAATGTAACCTTTCAACAACATTCAATATTTAATGAGTGAAGTTAAGCCTTTAATCTGTGGGTTTTTGTTCAACAAACTTGTTTAAAATTGGTGATAAAAACAAAGAAAAGAAAAAAATAAAATATTCTTGCAACCAGTTGAGTGGACTAATGTGTGGACATGCCAGATATCTGTTTTATTTTATTAGCAAATTCTGCTTTTGGTTTCTTTTCTTCCATTTAATTGAATCCAGTCAGTGAAAATGAATCTGCAACTAGCAATTCAGAACATTTCCAAAATGATCTCAAGTCCTTGCCCTTCTTCGGAGCTGAAACATGTACCAACACAATGTTGATACATGGCACCATTTTTGATATTGACTTTGGTATTTAAATCACACCTCTATGTAGCCCTTTAAAAAGTTTATCGCTAATATGGATTTTCTTTATAAGGAATCTGCAAGCGCACTTTGGAAGGTAATCTTATATTTATAATAAAATATAGTTTGAGGTGAGGTATGAATCAATTTTTGCAGTCAGGCCAATGAAAAAAAAAATTGACAGGCACTGTTTCAACAGCTGAATACAAAACAAACTACTAAACTACAAACCAAACTACTAAACTACACTTCACTCTGGTAACAAACAGCCCACAGCTGGCCACTATAACTCTGAAATAACATATACATATTCCTATGATCTTATTTGTTACATGAGAATTTTTCAGTCAATTTTTTTTACTATATTATATTATTGTTGCATTGTATTGTTATATACTATATTTATTAATTCTTTAACATAGCATGTTGACAGTATTATGTACCAGACTTTTTTTTATCCTCTATACATATTAAACAGTAACAGAGTAACAATAAATCTGTGGTGCTTGAATTTTGAATTGAATAGGGCTTTATGAACTTTGTTTGCCCTGTGAAGAACCATTAATACAACAAGTAAAAGTAATTCACCACTGTTTATACTGTATCATATGGACCCCATGCATTACCTTTCTCCAAGCATAATGTCATACTCGGCTCCTCTCCATGCCTGTCAATAGTTCTAATGTATCCAGTCTTGAGTTTTACCATCAACTGTCCCTCTCTTTCTATTTAGGGATGGCCCAGATACGTCCAGCTCTCAGCTGGGAGTTTTCAGTGGCAACACTGCACTAGAGTCAGCCTACAGTACCAGCCCGAAGGTCCTGATTCGCTTTCATTCCGACTTTTCAACTGGAGGATTCTTCATTCTAAACTTCCATGGTAATTTAAAGCAAAAGGCCTTTGTTTTATTATTTCTACATGCTATCTACATTTTTAAACAGAAGACCAAAAACATTTCCTCACTCAAAAATGCATTTTGATTTAGTCTTAGAATTACCAGTGAATAGCTCTAAGAGATTAGGTCAGAGGCCTTTCAACAATAAACAAGTACTGAGCTGTTTTTTTTCTCTCTTTTCCATCAGTCTCCATTACTTCTTACTATTCACTATTTTTGGGATAGTGATAGTTTACTATCTCATGTGATGTTTTTACTTAAAAGGCATGAATATGGGTTCTCTTTTACCTCCTACAGTTCAAAGATATGCACGTTAGGTAATGGGTAATTCTAAATTGGCTGTAGGTATGGATGTGAGTATGAATGGTTTTCTGTCTGTTTGTTAGCCATGATGTACTGGTGACCTGTGCATGGTGTGCCCTGCCTCTCACCCATTATCAGATTCAGTTCAATTCAATTCAGTTCAATAAGAAAACTGATAGATGTATGGAAGACATGCTCATGAACTCAACGTTTAAAACCCTAGTTTCAATTCGGTCAACAGTGACCAGCCTATGAGGAACAAAGTACACTTATTTTAAAGTCAAATCCCCTTTAATGCAATATAAGTATATTTTTTTTTTAAAAAGAAAAAAAAGATATTGCTTTACTATCCTCAATTTTGTCTGCACTGGGGAGTTTATAAAAACAAGCCCTATCCAGGCAGATATAAGTGCAGTTTTATTATTGCATTATAGGAGATTTGACTTTAAATAAGTTTCGTTTGTGGCTCACAGTACTTTTGTTAACCCACTTGAATTAAAGCTGAATGTATGCACTCACATCTTGATTTTCCACTGTGGTGGAGTACAGAGACAAAACTACAAAAATTGGGTCAAAAAATTGTCCAAATACATGTGGACCTAACAGAAACCAAGATTCTTCTTGAACTCTGGCATCTGAGGATTTTAGGGCCCAGCTAATTGCTCATATTTTTCCTGCCAAATGCCCTATTCTGGGATTTTTAAGAAAGTGCTCTAGATATGCATCCACAATAGAATTGTATTTCCGTCAAGCTTCTTGAAATTTGGCTGTGTAATTCTGGCACAATCTTCCTGACAGACACTAAAAATGTTGTGGTAAACTGTGAGGTTTTCTTAGCTTTTACCTCTACATTTATACGCATATATAGCCAAGGCCTCATGTTTAGACAGGGGTGAGAGGGGTGAGAAGAGGTGCTGTAGTAATCTACAGAATGAGAAAAATAATGTGATTTTTTAATATTAAACCAGGTAAACATATTCAAGACAACTCCCCAAAAATGGGCACTTTAACCCCTTTTTTCTTCTCTCTCCAGCGTACCGTCTGAAGAAATGCCTTCCTCCCCCTGTTGTGGAGAATGCAGAGATGATCTATGAAGATGAGGACTTCCAGATAGGTAATAGTCCTGATTAATAATTATTGCTTTTGATACGGGGGTGTTGACTAATATTACTAAAATTATTTGCAAAAAACATAACAACCTATCATTATAACAGAATAACCTGCAAAACTCTTTTATTGATAACAAGTCGGCTGAACCTGCATTCGTGCATGACAAATTTGCCTAATTTAGCAAGATTTTTTTAATGATATTGTTTGCTACATTCTTCAGAATTAAAAAGGATCATCAGCCTTATCTAATGTGGTACATCATAAGATCAAAATGAAAAACTACCTGATCGGGCTTGTAGTAGGTCATTATTCTGCTGATTGATTATTTCATTAATCTGCCACATTACTTTGCAAATGCATTATCTAAATATAGCAGGCCCATGCTTGTCTGTCACATTATTTTTTTCTTTTGCTTTATTAGTGGCACAAAGCCTCTTGTTAATAAAATCCATTCAGTGTACCTCTGTGCGTGCGCATGTATTGGCATCTTTGAAGCAAGCAAAGAAACAAAACTGACAGATTCACAAAGGAAAATTATTTTATGCATATATTTTACAATTGTTGCAATTCTCATGTAGTTTATGCATTTAATCAAGTGAAATAGAGTTGAGGTTAGGGGACTGTGAAATAAAGTCTATCTGAGCAAGCAGTCCTGCAGATCCATCCTGGTGTAGTATGAGTCAATCTTCACAAAGATGCAAACCAAAGGGTGTAGCATATCTTTAAAGAGTGGAGTCCGACTTCTCCTTGGTCAAGACTTGTCGATTCTATGCAGGCATTCAATTCCAGAGCAGGCAAAACACCTGCACGCTTGAATATCCTGCACACATATTTCATGTAAATGTAGCTCACCCCACATATAAAGCCTCGTTTTCCCTTCTGAAAAGTTGACTAGAAGCTTAGAGAAAACTACTGGACAGTCTGCTATTTTGTTTGCTGATTGGACTTTATTTATTTATTTATTTAGCAGATTCTTTATCTGCAATGAAGTTGCATTTCTGTCAGGTAATGAAGCTTTATGTGTTAATCTTCTGATGATGGGGTCACTTTTTGTAGGCAAACACCTGGTCATAAAACTGTTTACAGGGTCTTCTTCATTTTATATGTAATTTTCCAGGTTAAGAATACTCAAACATTGTGATTTTTTTCCATGTTACATAGACATGACAGTGGTCTTAGACTGGACCTCATTGTATGTACTACCAAGCTTTTCATAAACATGCATTTTGGTATAAATGATTGCTTGTCAAGTTTTTCTTTTTTTTTTTTCTCAGCCCTTTTTTTCTGATTTGTGCAAAGCAACTTACTCATGGTGACCTTTTAGATCAACAGGGATTGTCATTTTAAAAAAGAAAAATCACACATTTCATAAAACCCAGCAAGATCAATTTATTCTGCCAGTGGTAAATAAAGCCCAGTCTCTTCTGGCAAAATATGAAACAATTTCTCTGTAGAAAACCTATATTTTTAAATGCCAGCTTTTATAAATGTAGAAAAGTTTGTTCATTTTTGAGTGATCTGTTGGGTTTTTTAACCTTTTAATAATGCATTGGTAGAATATTATTTTATTTCAAGGATGATGAAAACTTTTATCAGCTTTTATTTTCAGACTGAAAATTGTCAGTAAATGCAGTGGCCCTAAAAGGATACAGACAAATGCAACAGTGAGCCAGAGGGTAATAGTCATACTTTATACTTCCCCTGTACATCATTTTTTGTGTAGAGCAACAGAAGTGCCAGACCTGAGCCCACCAAGAGTGAAGCCAATTTGAGCTAGTTTGGGGTAATTATATGCACAAATATTAAACCTCTCAGACTGTTTGACTGCAGGTGAATTTTACATTCACAAAACCTACCAGAGTGAAGTTCCTTAGAGAGAGCACTAGCTTTGTTATTGATGTGATATCAAATTATACAATTGTTAAGCACTCTCAAGAAAATATTGTTCTTGTTTGTTCTGTTTAACAGTTTTAAACTCCTTGTCTTATGCCATAATATGTCTCCTGGAAAAAAGTGTGAAGCATCCATTACATCATCCAGTAGATTTCCAACCCTTTAAGATGGAAAACCTTTCTTGTTTTACTTTGGAGAGCAAGAGAAGCAACACTAGTCACTCCTTAAAAAATAAAAATCATAAAATGGCAGATTTTTTTTTTCCCAAGTTCATAAAGATAGACTCTTTCAACACTTTATGTAATACACTACATTTGTAGGGCTGTTGATTGTGGAAATTGTTGTTCCTCCTCTCTCCACTCGTTATTTTCTGTAAAGTGAACCTCTCCTCTTGAAATCCAATGAAACAGAAGGGGATAAAATCTGCAGTCTTCATTTGATGCAAATATGTACTCAGTTCGAATTGGATAAGCGGAAGAGAATGGATGGATGGATGGATTTACTCAGTTCAGGCAAAAGCCATTTTCAGGTGTTCTTCCAACATTAGTCATTTTAGTAATAACAAAATAAGAAGATCTGCTGTTCTTTGAAGGGATCTACAAAGAGATGCATCGCCACCTGGCAACCATTCAAAGATTTGTAGAAAATAGGAAAGCTGGAAAGGTGGACTGAATGTGTACTGTACCAACTTTTTTAAAAATTTTTATTTGTGTTTTGATAACATGAAATAAGTGCATCAGCAATATTAGCAGTCTGTTGCAATCATTTAAAATGATGTTTTTTTTTTACCTTGACTGCCTCGTGTAATAAGTTAACAGAAGTTTTATTATTTTCCCCGTTTTAGGTGATATTGTGAAGTATCGCTGTTTACCTGGATACACGCTGGTTGGAAAGGCAGAGCTTATGTGTAAACTCAATTCTCATTTGCTCTTTGAAGCCCCGCCCCCAACATGTCAAGGTAAGGCATAGCTCAGTCTGAGTAGTATACACAATATGTATGTGTATATATGGAAGAGTATGTGAATGTCTGTGTGAAAATCAGATGGAGGACCCTATATTGCAGGAAGTGTTGAGGTGCTGGTATGTCTAACTCAGACAGCAAGTTGTGTTGTTGAAATATTTTCTCCAAACCATACAGAAATTATCTATCCTAATATCTAAAGTAAGCTTATGAACATTATATTGATATTCTCCTCAGTATATAGTACATGTTGGAGTATTTCTCTGAAGTTAGCATAAATATGTTCCACAGAATATAAGTTTTAAAATGGTAGGTTGGTCTTTACTTTGTACACATTTTTAGAAACTGTCAAAAAACAAAACAAAACAAAACTTATTGTTGCTTTTTTTTTTGCCTACTCCAAGAGAATTTACTATGCACTGACCAGAGACAGATTACAAAAAGAAGTCAAAATCAATACAGCAGAGGTTGAAGTACCCTGACATTTAATTCACCACAAGCTCTAGAATCGACAGATCCTGGCTTTCCAACTTCAGCTGTCTTTTTGTGAGATCATTCCTGCCTAGTCAACACCCACATTTTGTAGGCTCCCAATTTTGTTGACAAATTTCTATCCACATTCACAGGAGATATCCTACAGCTATTTGCACTGGCTAAGCGGTACCCCGTGTGAATACTAAGCCTATATTGATGTTTAAAAGCAGTCTGGGCCTCCTTTATTCTGTAGTCTTAAAAAGGAGTCATGATTTTGAAAATTAGTGTAATCTGTTCGCATTCAAAAGTGTAAAATTAATTACTGCTTATATTTATCCCACTATTTCTTATACTACTTCTACTGCTAGTAGCAGTAGAAATATTAACCACAAGCATTACCCAAATATTTGAAGTATCAGAATGAGGGGCTCAATATGTCTCTTCTATAAAAGACATGTTGCTCTACCAAATAAAGCTTCTGTAGTCACATCTGCAAAAATCGAATTGTTATGTAATTATTACAATTTCAATCAACACATAAAAACCAGCTGTATCAAACAAGCTCAGTATCATTCTCACAGAGTTGTCATGTGTCATGTAGGGTAATGCAGGAAATCACTTATTGAAACATAGTTAGGCAGACAGCCCAAAACATAATAAAACTTTTTAAAACATCAAAATAATATGAAACATTGTGCCAAAGTTATTTAAAGTTGAAGCAACTAAAGGTTAAAGGTTAGGCTGAAAGTTACAGCTGAGATAGTTGGATTACACTGATACTGATGCTGTCTATCACTGTGGAAGAGTCTTAAGATGCATTGAAGCTGAAAATGTTAGATAAGAAGTCTGTAGCAGCTTTTCAGCCAATTTTCTCATCTAATCCAACAATGAGCATAGTAATTCAGTAATACAGCAGTTTATCATTGCAAACTAATGGAATATTTGGTTTTGTGACTAAAGAGACCTGAAGAAAGAAGAATATTACATGTTCAGTTCTGCTAAGTGCAGGTAGCAGTTCCTGGTATTTCTATGAGACACAATAAATATTGATTTGCTTTTTCGAGAAAATTACTTTCTTCCCTTCTATAGCTGAGTGTTGAAGAAACACATGACCTTCGCCATCATGTGGAATTCCTTTTCCATTTTAAAGCAGAAGAAAAGAAACCAGCATTCTTATAACAGGAAATCCAGCAAAAATCGCTCATAGAAGATCTAGCGGTTTGCTCCTTTTGTGTTAAATCCTGTTAGCTAAACAGATAACATAAAGAAAAATTGAAAGGGGCCTCCTGTTATCTTGCTTGTACTCAAGGCTTATAAATGGGCATGTTTTAAAGGAAGAGGCAGAGGGCATGCAGCCTTCAGATTTCACATATCCTGAAATTAAAAATTGTGACATGACCTCCACACATCTAAAGCACGTCTGAAACATTTTCCACTACAGAATAATTGTATAATGTATACATTTCCACTTTTTTGTGTGTGTTAAAAAAAGGATAGGCATACCAATGAGATAAGTCAGAATCAAGGCTGTATTTTTTTTGGTAAATTTTCTTGATCACTTTAACTGGCTTTTTTCTATTACCCCTCCAGCCCAGTGCCCAGCCAATGAGGAGCGGTTTTCATCATCAGGAGTGATACTGAGCCCTGGGTTTCCTAGCAACTATCCAAACAGCCAGACATGCTCCTGGTTGCTGCGTATGATTCCAGGTACAATGTGTGTCCTGTGGTAGTTTTTTCATAAATATAATGTATTTATGAAATATATGAATAAAAAAATAAATGAAATTAAAAAAATAAGTAAAATAAAATAAATGAATAAATACCAAAGTGCAAGTCTGAGCACCTCAGGCGGTCCTTCCAGCTGCTATAAGACACACAATAATAATAATAATATGATCTTATCCACATGTTTGCATATTTGTACATATTAGTTATTTGCTCTTTTATTTATTTATATATTATTAACTTTATTACCAATTTATATTGTTTTGCTGTTTAGGATGTGTGGTGTTATGTCTGTGTTGAACCTGCCGTGGTAATGTAATTGCCTGCGAAGGATTAATAAAGGAACTATCTATCTATCTATGGGATTATACATATATAATATATGTATAATATATAAACACATTATACATCTGATTATTTTTATACTGCCGATCTTCTGATTGAAAAATATTTGCTTTACCACCTAACCCATCAGTCTCTTTACAATGAGGACAAAATGTTATGAAATGACAGTCAAGCTTATGATGATCAGTGTTATCCACTTCACCTGTCAGTTGTTTTATTCTTGTGGCTGATAGGCCTATGTATCTGCATTTGCTTTTTCAACCTAAATATGCATACATTTGCATAAACCTCTGCATTTGTATGTATGCGCATTTGGTATACATAATGTATTGCATATTACAGTACTTTTGCATGAGGTAGTAAATGATTGTGTCTTATTTTCCTTCAGGTTACACCGTCAATATCTATGTCGAGATGTTCCACAGTGAGAAGCAGTTTGATGAACTGGAGATTTTTGATGGTGAAGAATGTTTTCCTGTATTTGTTATATCTACATACACCCATACACACATACACACACACACACACATACTCAGATCCAGCTTTAATTTATGTTTGCTTGTTTCAAATACCAACAGTTCAGTTAATAAGATACACAACACTTAATTCTCATTTGTGTGTTAGGAATTTACCCCCCAGGAAGTAGGTTGTGGAGCAGCAAATTTAAAAGTGTACCGATTAGATTGTGTGTGCTGTCTTTTTTCGTACATTGTATATTGAGAACTTTATAAAACTTCATAAAACTATATTCGGTAAATTTGACTAGTGACAGCTAACAATGCAAGAACCCAAACACAAATTAGGGCTTTTCAAATATACACATTTTATAACTAAGTTCTGTCTGCTGGTATTAATCTTGCCTGGTCCAAACAAATGCAAGCTCCCTTTGATATTTCTAACATCAGTGGCATCATTGAAGAGGCATCAGTGACTGGGGTTGTTTTCTGAAAAAAGTGTCAATAGATGTAGGCTATTTGAAGAAAGCTGTTCAACAAACGATACTGTGGTATTTGAAAAAACACATAAAGGATTTGTGTGTCTTTATAAACAAGGCCAAACTTTGGGCTGGATCAGGTGCTTGGTTAAAACAACATACATAAAACACAGACAGAGACTGAGATGGAGATGGGACTAAACAGTCTGGTTCAGTCAGAATGCATGTACAGGTAATCTGGAGGTACCAATCAACTTATTGAAATTAAGACCCATTTTTATGCAACATATTTTTTCAGTGCTGCTTCACATTAGGCTACTCTTTAACCGGAGACACGCATGGAGACTCATATCTGAGACGTAAACTTTGTCACATTTTTTTCTCACCATCTTCCCCAGGTTTCTATGCAACAGACACACAGACCACTTACATGACAAAATTAAATATTGTCTAAAAAGGCATGTCCATATAAAAGGATTATTATGTGTACATTGCTCTGAAAACAAATTTATTTGTTTCATTAGGATACTCCGGACAAAGCCCACTGCTTGTTGCTCTTAGTGGTAATCACTCCTCTCAACTGAACTTCACATCAAAGACAAATCAACTCTATCTACGATGGTCCACTGACCATGCAACCAACAAGAGAGGATTCAAGATACGATACTCAGGTACATCTGCTATCTTTTGGATTATTGATTTTGTTATTTGATTAAAATAAAATATCTTTGTGCATTACATGCATGCCAGGCTTCCAATGGGAGCTTTTTCTACCACATCTGGAGGGGCTGACAATTGTCTCTTGCTCTTTTATTCTGCTTTTAGATACAGTACATGGAAATGCATGCAACCTCCTATGTTAAAAAATCTTTGACTACTAGATTAGCTGGTTTTTTTTCTGCTTTAGTGAATAACCATCCCTAATGCCTTTCTTCTAATGAAAGTAATTTATCAAGGTTGTAGGTGGGTGAGCAATGATCATTTAGAAAACATTATTTTTGAATGCATCATGCTACTTATGAGCAAAAGAGAATTAGTAACTCCAATTTGTTAATTTGTCAGATTGAGCGAATTAAATCTGTAGTGGCTTGCCAACACTGTGATGTTGTGTTGGCTTTTTTAGATTTGGGTTGTGAGCTAGTTTACCACTTAATCATTTTAACTTGTTAAGAATTTGGTAAAGACAATCCCCAACCTTAGTCATAGAAAAAATAATTTATAGTGACACTAATCCTATTTGGGTTTAGAAGGAGTAAGTCACAACGCCTGTCTCCTGGCTCTGTATACTGAAGAAGAAACATGTTTGATATATTTTAGTCTTTGGGTTATATCAGCAAAATTGCCTAAAGTAATAGTATTGTCTTTCCCCATGGTGTCTTACTGCATTGACAACAGCAGCTCTAGAGAAAAGAAAAAATTATAGGTGGGATTTTTCACTTACTATACATTATTAATGCTCTGGTGCTTTGTATTGAAACTGAACATATCTATAGTACAGTATGTATCATAAATGTATGTTTAAAAATTTTATGTCTTCTGAGTGTTTGAGGCGACTTTTGTTGTGATTTGGCGCTATACAAATAAAATTGAATTGAATTGAATTCTTTGACATGCTGGTATGATTATGGCTAGGGGGTAGGAAATGTATTATACCTGTGAGGATCCTCAGAAGTAATATATTATAAATGTGTGGTGGCAGATGGAGTAAGCTGTGATAATCACTGTTGCACTTTTTTCTTATATTCTTCATGGCCCCAATGCATTGTTTAGCTCTGAAATGAACTTGGTGCCATTTTTATTAATTGTACGGCATTTATTTATTATCTGACCTTCCTGAAAGCTGTGATAGCCTCATCATTTTTATACATACTTAATGGTGATTCACTTGGAAATTCTACTCCCGTCTTTCTCTCTCTGTGTTTTGTTGTTTTTGCTTTAATGCATACAGAGAGCATTTTCTTCAGGCTGTAAATAAGTATGGGAGTTAGTAAATTTTAAAGAAGGTGTCAGCAATGGTAGCACGATAAATAATATATATCTCAGCATGTCTTCTCAGCACATGTGAGAACAGAGTCATTACATTTTTCAAATAAACATTTAAGGTGATCTATTCATCTGCTAAAACTACTACAAATGGAAATAAGCTCACAATATACAATGTAGTTAACGTTATAGTAATGGGTAAAAGCACTGCAACATAAATGTGGAAGCAGTTAAGATAAGTATAATTGAAGGCACTGGAAAATAGTTGGTCATTCAGGAGACAAATGGAAATATTGCAGACACATAAGTAGGTTTAAAATGAAGATGCACATCATGGCAGTGGGGCCAGTCATTCTAGGTTAACTAGAGTAGAATCCAGTGTTGATATTTTGCCCAAGTCAAGGTACTGAGTGTCTACTCTGTGCTTGGACAAGAGTAGGCTTCATCAGAATGGTTTTGAAAAGTTTTCTGACATGAAGAGTGACTATCAGTAAACTTGTGGAGCTGGATACAATAAGCAGGGGTGATTGCTGGACTTCTCAGAAGGCCTTGGCATTTAGATGTATAGCTACTTATCAAGCCAGTAGTGTTAGTTAGCCTAAAAATAGCAGAGCCAAACACAGGTTTGGTGAACCTACAGAATATCAGCTCTTTGTTTGGGTAGGAGTAAGATTTAAAGCCAGCTTGTAGGTACATTAGGATAGGGCAAAAGAATGGTGTCACCTGTTAGAAAGCTCTGTTACAATGGCACAGTATAACAGAGCACAAAAAAATGATACCCACCCCAAAGTCTGATTAGTATTGGCCTTCCACAGGAATGTCTACTCAACTTTTGGTGGATTTCTGTGTTTACTGGCATCTCACTGGCTGATAAATATCAGGTAAAATAGGTTATCCCTATTTCCTTGAAGTAACCATAGCAGCAGAACTGGCACTTTTCAGATGTGCTTAATATTAATGGTGAAAATTGCTTACAATTGAACTAAAATTGAATAAACCAATGTCACCACATATCCAATGGCTTGCCATAGTTTAAGCTGATAAAATATTGCTAGGTGCCCTAATGCACCATGTGTCATTTTTGTTCCTCCATGGTTCATGACCCTGCATCTGAGGACAAAGGCACCATCCTTTACTGACTATCCTGATGTACTTATACTACTTACTTATGTATTCACATTTCAAACATTATATTGTTTGATGGGAACTTCTGCTCTCCACAGTTTCCCACTTGGATTATTAAAGAATTGCATCAGTATATCTCTATACTATTCTCTATACACAGTTGAATATAGGTGTGGAGTGGTCAGCATATTCAGGTGATCTGAGTTCCTGTCCTACTATGATAATTTCCAACTCCTTTTAGTATAGCTTTATGTCATTCACAGTTTATCTTATCTTACTGGGTTAATCACTATCATAAACAAGCAGTTTTATCTCCCTTACTCCTGACCATGTAGAACAGTCTGAAGCCTGAGCTTCAGACTCTCATAGGGTTTTTTTTTCATCATAATTTGAAACCTAATCATGGTTAATATGAGCATCCACTATTTTAATAGTTTATATGTATGTGACAGATAAAGAAAAGGACAAATATAAGAAGTACCCATTAAATTTTCCTGTGATTAAAATTTCCTGAGCTCTTCAGTAATAAACAACAGCTGATACTCTGATATGCTGGTCTTGAGATAAAATATTATCCAAATAGAGCCTGTGTCCCTTTATTAAAATTATACACATTCAGTTATAAAGGACTGGGCTTCCCTAATTGAATAATGATCATGTTCCTACTGTATGATAGGATCATAGCTATGATAAGATCTAAAATGGTGAATCAAATGGAAGAGATAACACAAGATACTTCTTGGAAAGAAGGGTTTACAGATGAAGATGGAAATTACAGAGTTACTCTGTTGTCCTGATCAGAGTGGGAATGTCATTCCACTAATGTGAAGCCAAGAGGGAGGAGAGCCAAGATCAGGTGTAGCAGTGACCACAACAGACAGAGAAGTGAACGCCAAGTGGCCCTTAGTACTATGTTCTGCCTGCTGTTTAGAGTGTTATTCATGCTCTACCACACTCATATTCTGCTCTATTAAGGCAAAACATGACACTACTTGGAAAAGTTTCTGAATAAGTACAATATTTTCTTCTAGTTTAGGGTTATTTTGTTTGCATTAGTATCATCTTCACAAATTTGAGGACTAGTGCATGTTAACTAAATTCACTAATAGATGGCATTTGCTTTTTGTTATCTTCAAAATGCCTGGAAATGTTACAATTAATGTCATAAAGTTTCCAGACTCTGCTTTTTCCACTACAGAACCCTTAAACTGTCACTCCAGTTAATTATTTTTAGATTAGGAAATCAAATTATTTGTATCATTTGATTGGTAATGGGTTTATTTTGCTATCCACTGACAACACTTTTTTATTGTTTGTCTTCTCTCTCTCTTTGCTTCTCTGTCTGCAGCTGCCTACTGTAGCATTAATGATCCTCCTTTGAATGGCGGTGTGGTCAACCGAACTAAACTTCGCCCAGGTAGCAGACTTCTGTACTTTTGTAATCGCGGATACCGAGTGGTGGGCTCAAGCAATGCCACCTGCAAGCTTGACTCCACTGGGCTTTTCCAGTGGGATACACCACCGCCTTTTTGTCAAGGTAAAAATTTAAACTCATTCTTTGTCTTATTGTGGTATTGAAAAAGCTGGCAAGGATTAAAAATTTGCAGTTTGAAATGATTCTTTCTGCAACACTTCTCTCTATGTTATGTGGCAGCTGTCTCATGTGGAATACCTCCGTCACCGGGAAACGGCAGCTTCCATGCTTACCAGTATACTGTTGGTAGCCAGGTCACCTATCAGTGTAACCATGGTTATCACCTTGACCCAGGTGTTCCTATGACCGCCATGTGTTTGGAGGATGGCAGCTGGAGCAATGCTGCCTCAGTCCCCAGATGTCTACGTATGTATTTCGAACTATAATTTAAGGGTGGTTAAATGTATTACTTGGCAAAAAATAAGCACTGGCAGTTCTAAAAAGCTAGAGCCTCTCACTGGAAGCTCTGTTCTCAGTGTCCCGAGTGCATTTTGAGAATATGACTCACACATCATTTAGTATTTAGAAATAACTCTTGTCCACTAAATCATAAATTAATTTAGCCATTGTTTAGAATTATAAATAAGTAATACATTTTAAATTTTAATTTATATAAATTATACATAATCAGAGATTTTAATTAAGAATTATAAGTCACCTGCCATTCAGTTACATGTTATATACCTGCATAATTTAATCTTTTTCTTTTTTTTTTCCAGCGGTCCACTGCCCCAGCATTGAGGGCATTCTGTCAGATCACATGACCTACCGCCTACTTTCTGGTAGGCTGGGAGAGTTTGGTTCTATGGTGATGCTGGAGTGCTCAACAGGGTACTATTTGGGCACGGGGCATCGGACTCTTCGCTGCCTTGCCAACCGGACTTGGGAGGGGTCAGATGCCCCAGCTGTCTGTAAGAGTAAGTATTGATACACACAAAGACACTCTTATGACTATATTACTTAGCTCATAATCATCTGATCCCCTCACTTGTGTACAAAATAACAATAATAGTATATTTGGTGCATTTTTTAACCGCCTCCTCTTGTGAAATTATAGTGAACCTTCTTCATGAGTTAGATCACACATAAAGCACATATAGGATTTCCTTTAAGCTGAATTGGTACATGCATATCAAGTGTGTAAACAGTACACATAATCGTACATGCTCATATATATGAAATGCTTTTCATTCCTTTCCACTTTCCTTTCCTTTCTAACAGACACACAGTGGCACACCTATATGAGCCAGCCAAATATGTGCTCAAAAATATGCCCATATGAAAAGACTAAATCTGCGCCACAACTGTTGCGAAGTAAAGTACTGTGTAAAAGTCATTTTTCTATATTTTCTTCCAAAGAGCCAGACTTTCTTGTAATTTTTTAAAATGGTCTTGAGCAATAGTTATCCAGGCTTTCTGAAAGTCTCTCAAAGTTTTTCTTTTGACATTGGCTCCCTTTTTGCTCATTTTCAGTCCAGTCCTTGTACCTGACAATTTTCAGAGGAATGGGGTTTTTTTTGTTTGTTTGTTTCAATATATACAGAGGAGGTCAGAAGAGAGGTACAATGGTGAGTGTTTAAGGCCATCTGTAAAACACGGTGGAGGCTCTGTCATGATTTGGGGCTGCATTTCAGCCAGTGGTGTTAGGGATATTGTCAAAACTAATGGAATCATAAATGCAGAAAAGTACCATCAGATTTTAATCGACCATGCAATACCATTTGAAAAGTGTCTGATTGGCAACAGCTTCATTTTTTCAGCATGACAATGATCCCAAACACACTGCGAATGCAACTGTAAAAGCATACCTGGATAGAAAAACGCACAATGGAACACCATCAGTCATTTTTATTGAAAAAACAAACCAACCATGGAATAGCTGGAATAGTTAGAGAAAGTTACTCTTTTAGCATAATCGCCCTGTTTAGTGTAAAAAAAACCAAAAAAACATGCTTCTCACCTGCTTTGAGGGGAAGCATGTATGTGCATCATACTGGCTGCCATAGGTGCACTTGAGAGGGAGCTGCTTTATATGTGATTGTGTGGTTGTGTGTATGAGTTTATGTGTTTCTCTTTCTACTTCTTTTTTTAAATTAGTTACCAGGGGTATATGTGTTTCGAAACGCCTTAGGATATTAACCACTGCACATTGTCTTGGGACTGTGTCTCTTTTAAACAGAGTGCAGTCTGTGCTTCCTAAATGTGGGGTATATGTCGATAGTAGTGAAATGCTTTCTTTTCAAACACAGTCTTACTATGCAATGTGTCTTTGCTGCTTGTTTCATAAAGAGAAGTTGAGACAGAACATTGTGACTTTGAAAACTTTCCAATAGGCTACAGAATTTCATAGTGTTGCATAATATATGACATGCCAGTGGAAAAGTGAAATGTGTACACTGGAGAAGTTTAAAAAATGATTAAAAATTGAAATCTATTTTACATTAAGCCAGTGGTTTAAAAACTTTATTTGGCTACATTTTCAATTCATTTCTCTAGCTAGTATTTGAGCTGACCTACCTATCACTGCAGCAGCTTCAAGGGATTTGGCAATGTAACAGAAGTGTCTATTCTTTAAATTGGCCAGTGACTTTAAGGCAGTATCTCCAAGGATATTAAGGAAGAATGATCTTAAATCCTCTGAAGGAAATTTAATTCAGCTAGGTATTGTGTTGGAAAACAAAATTTACCATGTTTAAATTTAGGATGGTACTCTTGTAATGCTTTATTTATCTTACCAGTCATGATGAAGACTTGGCAACACAGCTACTTTATATGCAGATTTTGTAAAACTCAGAAGATGGAACAGTATTATTTGTAACACAGTGTTATGTAAGGTGTAATTTGTCATTCTGTAATGACACATTTATTTCATTATTTAGTTATCTCCTGTGGGGAACTTCCTTCCCCACCTTTTGGTACCAAACTCGGAACATTGACCACATTTGGAGCAACTGCAATCTTCATGTGTAACCATGGCTACACGCTGGTGGGATCCCATGTGAGAGAGTGCAGCGCTAATGGGCTGTGGAGTGGTGTAGAGACCAGGTGTCTAGGTAATGTCCGTTAAATGTGATAGGATGTTCAATAGCCATTGTGGTTTATGCTAGTCACTTTAGCACAAAAGTGAACAATCTTATTCAAAATGTAAGTAATTGGAAAAGAAATATAGCAAGCTATCAAAGTAAAATCAAAGCCTTGACTCATCTTATATTACATTAATGAGCTCTCAACTTTTTTTTAAATTTCTTTTTAAAATCCAACCTGATTAGGACCAGACTAACAGCATGTAATAGAGCACTCTAAACACAATGTAATGAAAAAGTAGAGGGCTGTATGTACAAATTTAATAAGACATACTGTATAGTGTAATGGAAAAGCTTTCTGTTTGTTACACTTAAAAAAGTCATATTGCTATAATCTGCATAACTTTAGACAGGGAACAGCTGTTGCAACTTTTTTCTAGAACTTAAAATGTAAAAATGTAATCTTAGTAATTTGTGAATGTGTAAATTTTATGCATAAGCTAGACAGGTAGAATTTCAGTAATGCAGCTTTGCAGTTACATGTTTTATGTCCACCCTCATGTTTTTCTTTTAGATTTTGATGAATAGGAAAAATATAATGGTATTAATCTGCAAGCATTTGTTGCTAGAGATCATATTTGCACTGACTCAATACTAATAATAATAATAATAATAATAATAATAATAATAATAATAACAATAATAGAAAGGTTAGTTATATAAAGTTATAAAGATGAATTATTTAACTTTTGGCATTACTCAACTGACCAATCAGAACTGGGTGGACTATTTGTCTGGAGAATCTGAAGACGTGGAGACATGAAACTGTTAATAAGTACAATATGGGCTCTTTAAAATCCAATTACATGAAAAGTACTGGTCAGAGTACTTATTCACTGACTACATTAGATACACAAAGAAAGGGATAGACTGTGAAACAAGGCTGACTGGTCTCTTAACACAAATAAACATGAAACACAAATAGTGTTGAATATAATTCAGTAATTCTTTGCACCTCAGCTCGCAAGAGTCCTGTAATTTAGTTGTAAGTAATCCTGTGAAGATATAGTCCATGAAAAAATTGTTTAAATAACTGCTTTTAAGAGACTTTTGCCCATCTGTAATTGCTGCATGGTTAGGACTAAAGTCTTTGAAGAATGATTTGCAGAGGCAGCCTCCGTGTGCCAGACATTTGAAAGTTTAAGCATTTAAGCTCCTACATATAATTTGGCAGTCCACAGTAACTTCTGGTACAATGAGCCAGGATGCGTTTAAAATCAGGGCTCAGCAAACAAAACCATCTTCAATGATGTGTGAGTGAGTTAAAGATGTGTTTCATTTTACTGTATTAATTTCTGTCACTTTGCTTCTACCAGCTGGTCACTGTGACTCTCCAGATCCTATAGTCAATGGCCACATTAGCGGAGATGGATCTAGTTACCGTGACACAGTGGTATACCAGTGCATGTTAGGATATCGCCTAATTGGCACATCAGTCAGAATCTGCCAACAAGACCACCGGTGGTCTGGAATAACACCTGTCTGTGTCCGTAAGTTCAAAATACCAATAACATTGTAGTTTGGAGTGTATGATGATTTGCTGCTTTTGTGAAATGTGAAATGCAAAAATATATTGTTATTTAAAGAAAAACCATTACACATAGTCTTCAAAGAAATCACAAAATGTATTCTTTTAGGGTTTAAATTGTTTTTTTCAGTGAATATCCCTGTAGCAACATTATGTTCCCCCAAAAAGTTGGAAATATCACAAAATATCAAGAGGAAAAGCCACAGTGCTACACATAATACTTATTCCACACCTCAAGTTTCTCATAACATTTCTCTCCACTCTTTCTCTCTCAGCAATCACTTGTGGTCACCCAGGCAACCCAGCCAATGGGCGGACCAATGGCACCGAATTCAATCTCAATGATGTAGTCAACTTCACCTGTAACAGAGGTTACATCCTCAGTGGAAATGCTCGGGCTCAGTGCCGACTCAACGGACAGTGGAGCAGCCCCCTACCCGTCTGCAAAGGTCTCAGTCACATTTACGGAGTTACATGACGTATGCACATGGACATCCTGTTAATGCTTTATTCTGTTAAATTACCTCTATAGATTAAAGTTTTATCTTTTTTTCTTGTGAATTGCAAGAATTGCAAGTGAACACGTGCTCTATTGTTGTAGCAGACGAGTGGAATGGATAATTTGACTGTCTTCGTGGCAGTTTTCACTTTTAAAATCATAAAAAAATTTTATGAGATAACATGTTGATGCTATCTTGTCACCACATCTGATGAGTAAAATCACAACCAAATAAAATAAAAGGCCACAATGACAAAGTTTATTCCTAGGTTATATTAAAAAAAAATTGATTTTCCTTTAAACATGCATTGTCATGGTATGTTCAGCATTTGTTGACTGGATTTGCTTCTACCCACATTATGTAAATGAAATTGCTTTTGGAACTGAATCTGCTGCTAGCAGATTGTGAAAGAGAGAACACAATAATTGTAGTGTAAAGACAAAACCTTATCTCTGCGATGAATTCAGCCACAATCAGTGTATCACTAAATAAACTAATAAATTCATTCGTGCACAAACACAGCTGGGTACATGTCCAGAGACATGTTCTTATCCTCTGCTAACCATGCACGGTCATTACAGTACAAACCTCTCTAGACCTCTGGTAGTGTAACGGGTTTGATATACTAAAGCACACACACACAAGCATTTTGCAAAGTCATGAGAGCAGATCAATATAACATAGTTGCTCACATGGGTTTCCCATTGAAGCGATTCATCCTTGCTTGCCTGCTTGCTTTCTCCATCTCCCCCACTTTTTCTGTCTTATCCTTCTCTCCATCCCTCTTTTTACCTCACAGCAGCAGCTGTCAATTATGAGACTGAAACTTTCTTTGTTCCCATAGGGTGCCAAACACATACACACACAAACACACATAGGCGTCTCCCCCATGGACTTGAATTTGAGTGAATGTCAGTCTCCCCTGCGACATGGGGAAAATCAAACTCCACTCCTATTGGACTGGCATCTACCCAGAGAGAAAAAAGTAGAAGGGACCAGAGGAGGGAGTAGGGAACAAAGTACTTCAGAAAACAGAGCAGGGTATGACAAAAGAGCAGTTAAAAGACCAGAAAGGAGCAACATGGATGACCTGAAATTGTAACTTTGTTAACACTGTAATTCAGTATTCAGTACTCAACCCCATAAAACCATCAGTATATATAGCCACCACTTTTATACATGTTTGCATATAAAAACTGTGTAAATACCTCTAAAAGGGTCTTCTGCTCTCTCGTACAGTGGTGAACTGTTCTGACCCTGGCCACGTGGAGAATGGTGTGCGCCAGTCTGGCCTTCGTTACCCAGAAGTCTTCAGCTATGGTGTGACTGTGGCAATCCACTGCAAACGAGGCTTCTACCTTTTGGGTTCTGCACTCCTTACATGCCAGCATAATGGACTGTGGGACCGGCCAATCCCTCGTTGCCTAGGTATGGATGAACAAATGAAGGTAGTCAGAGAAATATTTGACTTGATTGAAACAGTGGCAATACAGTTGTAACAGAAGAAGAGACTGAATGAAATTCATAGGCTTATAAGGAAAATGTTTTTCCTGCTGTGAACAGAAGAATTCCTGGATTTTTATAAAAACGTGTCTTCAAAAAAGTAGTCACAAGCAGGTGGCTTTCTTTTTAGTTTTCTGGAATTAGCATTTGAGGAGTGAAATGGCCTGAAGAGCCTTTGAAAGTAAGATGAGCAGTAGTGAACGAGAGAGTGAGAGCAAACGAGAGGGTTCAAGAGAAAAAATGGGAAAAAAGTAATCATAAAAAAGGGGGTATGAAAGAAAGAGTCTCAAAGGTTTGAATATGTTTTGTGTGTGTGTGTGTTTACAGAAAAAGAAAGTGAGAATGTATCTCTTAAGGCTATAGGTGGTCTTGTTAGAGAGCTACCATGGCTGATAGAAACATAGAGATTAAACTAGAGAGTGATAGTGAGAAGAAGGCTGATTCACAGATGAAGAGAGGAACAGAAGGAGGCAAATGAAAGCGCAGAGCGAAGACACAGCATGAGAGGTGTAGAGATGAGAAATCAGACCGAGAGGCAGGAAGGGGCAGACACCGGTGAAACACTTGGCGTCTGTGCATCGAGCGTTGCATTCGAGAAACAAGGTCTTATCGGAAAATTGGGGGGAAAGGGGTGATGACAGAGGGGCAAGGAGAGGATGGAGTAATACAATTTGGGGGTGAGGAGAGATATCGGAGGACAAGTCATTTGGCAGCAATAGAAAATCGAGAGCAGTTCCATAGCAGTGTCCTCCAGAAACTTTGTAAAACATAGATTTCTCCAAAGCCAAAGAAAGAAATTGGGCGTTTTTTCACACACGTCTGTTGCTTAAACGCTTTGGAATGATTTTGTCTAGTTTTATACATAGAAGAAAGGGAGATATACTTTCTATGTTGTCTAGCTGAAGTGAATTTAATTTTAGATGAGTTATTGGTTTTCTCTCTCTCTCTCTCTCTCTCTCTCTCTCTCTCACTCAGGCAATTCAGTTAAACTCAATGAGCTTTACTTGCATGCCTATATACCGCTATATAGTGTAAGCAAGGCAGCTTTAATTATTTATGTGCATAAAGTTATACTGTACAGTTGCAAAGTCATAATAAGTGCAGATCTATTGGTTATGGTGCATATCACACACCCAAAACACCCTTGGTTGGCGTCAAGCTCACCTTGGTTGCATAGCTACCTCCTCTGTCCTATCCCACATTTAATGTCTACACCTCTTTCTTTTTGTAGTCCCTGTTTGTGTATTTTGACACAAGCATGCACACACACAAAAACAACAAGCACTTGCATTAATCCCACCCCTCTTTTGCTAAAAACACTCTCCCATTTGCTGTCTCTGCAGTGACCCAGCTGCACCACCTGAAGCAGTAGTATCTGTAATCTATAGTTGGACGCAACCACACTCAAACACACACACACTCAAACACACACACACACTAAACCCTACTTTATCTCTTTCAATCTCTCGCTGTCTCTGTAGCTATTTCCTGTGGTGACCCTGGTGTACCCCCTAATGCAGTAGTATCTGGGACCAACAGTTGGACATATGGTTCAGTACTGCAGTACTCTTGTCTGCCTGGTGGAGTCCTTGTGGGCAATGCTACTCGCCACTGTCAGGAGGATGGCACATGGAGTGGAGCACCACCCTACTGCACTGGTAAAGTCAAACTAGTTGCTATACCTGCATTTCTAATGTACGTGATTTACATCTTGTGCAGAATTAGGGCTTAGATTAATGAGTCCCTGTCACTGTCATGTACATGGAATAGGTGTACATTTTCACACACGCTGTACACAATAAGAGACATGTCAGTGCCTGTTTTTACATATAAGGCAAATGTACTGCATCTACACTGAGGCTTTCAACAAGGAAATGTGTATCCAGAAATGCCTTTTTAATAAGACTTTGCAAAACACAATTACTCAAATAAAAGATGGCAGCGCTCTGTATGGCAACCACTCCTGCTCCCAACAACAGTGTGCAATTTGTGCCAATCAATCAATCTTTATTACAGACTCATGGTTCATAAAAACAAGCATGACAGTCACATAAAACACAACAACAAAAAAAGAAAGAAAAACGAAAAAATACACCCAAATCATCTTCCCACAAAGAGACAAATGTACCAGTCTCCGCTGAACCACCTCTGTCTCTTTAGTAATAATCTCATGGCATCATTATATGCTACGTGAGGTTTCTGTAAACTCACTTTCCTATAGTTTGTCCACAAGTGTGCAGTATAAAGAGCTGTACGGTATGCTCTAAATAGAGAAATCTTCTGGCATTTGATCTCTAATAAGATGTTCAAGATATCTGACCTCATTACAGACATTAAGATTGTTATCAGATAACTTAAATTCAGGAAATCTTAGATTTTTGTCCTCCTTGGTTCTACAGAACATACTATATGTGAAGGAGCTGCTGGAGACTAGAACTACCAGGGATAAAGACCACAAGATTAACTACACATACATACAGAGTGTACCATCTAATAGGATGCAGTTAGTCTGTTTACTGTTACGTGTATTGTTTATTTATATCTATATCTTTACTGTACCGTAAGCTCAGAGAAAAACAGTTTTGTTCTACTATGCAGTCCTTGTTCTATGGTCCACAAGACAAAGTTCACTTTGACTTTGGAGCTACTACTATCACCAGTGTTATAGGATAATTTCCAGAAACTACAGAAGAGCTCAGAAAAACTAACTGTTTAAAGTAAAAACAATACAATTTCAGTGAATTGAAGTTTTCTTGGGGAGCAAAACATTCAGCTGTTAAAAAAATAGGAATACCCCACCTGGGAAACAGTGAGCCATACTCCACAGGCAAGTCAGTATGAAGACATCTTTGTTTTGCCTCAGCATAATATACTGTGAGGTATAACTGGAACTGACAGGTATCTGTGATTGACAGACAGGCTCCTTGTGTGTTTCAGAATTACTCAATTCTTCAACTGGATTGTCTTTTGATTTTAGATCAGAGGGTGTGATGTACTGTGTTGAGGAAATGACAGTGGTAGCAGTCACCTAAGCGACGTCATATTATGACTGAAAGTTATTCCTTGTGAAGTTTGCACTAAGGTCTATGAATTTGTGTCTCAGGATTCGATTTTCCACTTTCCCCAGTTCCAGACATAAATAACATAGCAGAAGAAATGTCATAATTTCAAATCAGTTAATCAGTTTAATAAGTGACAAATTGCAGCAAGCTGTTTATATCGTTGATTATAATTACCTACCTTCCAGCTTACTGAGAACCAGCCACCCTGTGACAATGCTGCCCTTCATTGCGCATGTCCTCCCATTTGCTCTGCAAAAAAAGATGAAGGGAGAAATCATTTCAACACTTCTCAAGCTGTTTTTAAAAAACTTTATTCCATTTTTTAATATGCTTTCTATTACATTGCAAATTTTATGAAATACATGTCACCATTTGACAGTTTTGCTTGTGCAATTTATCTTGACAAAGATTACATGTAATTTTTGTTACCTGCACAATATATCACAAATACAGTGAAATGGACATAATGATCTCTTACAAGCCTAAATTGAGCACACATTATGTTATACGGCACATCTCCTGGCTTGAACTGCACAGGAATAGAGAGGTGGCAAAGTTCTGGTTCGGTACTCAGGTTGTAAGTGTTCCTCTACAGTAGGGTTACACAGATCCCACAACACTACAACTGATCATTTCTAAACTCAGCATCAACAGTTTCAACAGCTGAAATGCAATAAGCTTACTCTGCTGGCCTCAAAACAGAGCACTCAGCAGGGCAGAATACATCCTGCAGCTGAAGAACTCATTGAGATGCAAGACACTGCATTTGGCGCTGTACCCTGTTAAACTCACAAATCCCTACCGATGGAATTTAAGCTGCTAAAATTGTGACACGCTCAGTGCTTTTAATGCTAGAACAATTTGGTATAGCCTAAATGCAAAGTACAGTTCTACAAAGTTTGCATGTCTGGACATGCGCGTGTATGTGTGTGTTACTGTATATAAAAGACTAAGCAGGCAAACTGTGTCATTGCAATTTCTACAGTGCATATGCTATTTAGTTGATGTTGTTGACCTCTAGCATGAGTGCTTGCGTGTATTTTTAGCATAATGATCCCAGTGAGAGACGACCTCCTGATCTAGCATTTTACCATGTAGTTGCACAAAATCACTAAAACCTATTAGAACACTAATGGACATAACTGCAGCAAGTGTATTTGGATTCACTGTGTAAACTGATGTGGTTTGATGTGTTTCTATGTTTGTGTCTCAGCAGTGCAGGATTATGTTGGGGGAAGGGGATTTGGTTGTTTAGAGCATGTGATGGCTGTTGTTAAACTTGGTACATTAACTTTATGCTTCTTTTCTTGCTATAGGTGTAAGTGCTGGAATCTGTGGAGACCCAGGGATCCCTCCCCATGGTGCCCGTATAGGAGGAGAGGAATTTAAAGCCAAGAGCCTTTTGCGCTTTAGCTGCGAGGCAGGATATAACCTGATTGGGTCAGCTGAGAGGACCTGCCTTCATAACGGCACCTGGAGTGGCACACAGCCTGTCTGTCAAGGTGGGAAGTGTCAAAATGACCATTTATATAACTCATGTTAGGTGAAAGTTTGACACTTGAACTTGACTGAAACCTAAACTGCAGCTTTAAACAGCAAATAGAACTTTTTGTATATTTATTTATTTTTTGTCATAGCACTGAAAATCGAAGCAGTACTTTCTCCTTGACTCAAGATAGATATTTATGGGCTGTTCTTATCTGTATTCTATTTATATAGATCCTTTAAAAGGCTGCTGCTTGCTTTATACAAGAAATTTAAATGTGACAACATGCCGAACTGTCTGTTTTGAAAGCATACACTTTGATGGCAAGTCATCTTTGTCTCTTTTGAGGTTACCTTTAGGCCTCAAACCAGATTCTATAAAACACGGCTTTAAAAATAAAGCCATGCTATAAAAGGACCCAAACAAGATTTGTTTATAAATTCTAACGTTTTTGTGGCATATGGATTTAAAAAAAACAGCTCCGCCCCCAAAAGTTGAACAGCTTAATGTCATAAACAGACATACACACACATTTTACTGAGATACATGTGGAATTCATAGACATAAGTAGAAGTAAGTATATAGATGATGGGCAGGCAACATTCTTTTCCTGAGGGCAATAGTGACATAGATAAAATAAGGGCGAAGGGCAACACATTGGATAACTGAATACATATATAAATGTTATACACACACGTGTGTATGTGTGTGTTTATTGATTTTGATTGCTTGTTTGGGTTTTTTAACTCGTTTTTAACTCCTTTTACTTTTTTACTGTCTTATGTTGGCCAGGCTGAGATGTCCACCATACTTTGCCCATGTGTGATATAGATAGAGTTAAATATATAAGTTTTATATTACCTATGCTGAAATTATACTTTTTGGGTTTTCCCTTTCTGTTATTGTGTTGAATATTAATGAGCAGCTGCCTCGCAGTCTGCCATTTTTCATTTACTTGCTAGAGACACTTCTGCAAAAGTGATCTCTAACATCTCTTATCTGCGTGCAAAGCATGCTCTTTGGTTGTTGTTGGCTCTAAATGTGAACACAGTCTTTTTGCACTCCTGCCACAGTGTAAGTTACTGTAAACTTTTGTTGGCACTCGTGGATTGTGCATGTGTGAAAAATAAATAGTAGCTGCAGTTTTGGGTATGGCAATGCATTTGCATGAAAACATTGTGCACGGTGTCATGTATTGACCTCTGCAGGAGTCTCTCAGTGTTCGTGGTCTGGTTCTGGTTCAAACGTACTTGAACCCACCTCTTACAGGTTTATATCTGCAATCACATAATTGGGATAGATTTTTTTTTTTTTTTACTAGAATAGGTGTACATACTTCAGTATTAAATAAAACCATGAACTTGTAAATAAACATTATATAGGCTCTTAAGCGAGTGTAATTCCTCCACTGATTTTTCGATTACTCACTGCAGTCTAAAATTCTGCACCAAGAACACACAAATAAATCATTAACAGGGCTGTTTTGCCATAAGTGGTATTTTAATGTATTCTCAAAATTCATAGATGAAATGCGACAGACACATAATGCAGGAGAATTGTGGATTTTGTAATTTATAGAAAATATGAAGATTCAAGTTTGTTTGTGTGTGTACATGCTTAGATACAAAGGATTGAAGTGTGTCACTCGTAAATAAGCTGGATCTTTGACAGCACTGTGTTAATAAACTGCATCCTATAGCCTACAACAGCAGTTTTCAAAGACACTCTTTAAACCCATGGGAATTTAGGGGAAATTAAAGTGCGTCCCCCTAGAGCTATAGAGACACTGGAATCCTTAGCTGCTGCCTGTGTAACCTTGTCTATTTCTACCAAAGATATTCAAGCTGAGTAAAGCACTGCTTACACGGTCTACACTGTAGTCTGATGCAGATTTTAGATTCAGTTATCTAGATGGGCTATTCTCAAGGTCGAGGAAGAGTGAGTCATACAGTATCAGTACTTATGTGGCTGTGACACAAAACATCACCAGTATACTAAAAACAGAATAATAAAAGTCATACTTACTGATATACATAGCTGCTTTTTTATTTAGCTGCTAATTTGCATTTTTTTTTTGTTTGACACGTTTTACATCAAATTGCCATGCGTTTTTTTTTTCATTCACTGAGTTGTGTTGCAAAAGTGTTCCCAGTGCTAAGAACATCACGGCTTAGAAATGCTGAATCTTAATAGAAACCTATAATGTGTTTTTTCTTCCTCCTGGAAATCAATATCTTTAGATTGTATCGCATGTTGAAATTTAAAAATAAAAACCTCCTATAGCTAGAACTTTAAGGCACAGAGCTCTAAACTGAAATTTTAGAGCTGTTGTGGATTTGTGTGGTTGAGACACTGCAGACAATTTCTAAATTTAACTTCTATTTAAAGTTGCTTGCATGTCTTGAAAAACTGACGTAAATATCAAGTCAGTCTTACAGACATAAAACTCTCACACACATACACACACACACCTTAGAAGTGTGTTTGTGTGTGTCATTGTCTGTGATTGTGTAAGGTAATTATTTATGTCTGTCTACAGTTGTTTTTCATTAAGCTAATAGTGTTTAAAAGCTAATTCAGAGCGGGTGAGACATCTATCACTGACACACACAAATGCAAAGAAATCCATACACACTTCCAAACAAATACACACTCGTGCACGAACTGTTACTCACAGATGAAAGCAGTAAGCTGTCATAGACACACACACAGCTTTGCATGATGTGCTCCACCTACACACTGTCGCACACGTACTTTTGTACAAGGCTTTTAAGAGTTCTAGCTAATGAATCCCATCAATAGGTGTTTGATTGTTAAAGGGTGTCAGCTGTCATGATCTTATAAGTGAAATGTGCTGTGTCTGGTTGCTAATTTCTGTCGGTTCTGTTAATGTGCTGTGCCAGCAGACTAAAGGTCGATGGCTCACTAGATAGAGTCGTAGTGCTTTCCTGTCTGCATTCATGTACCGTCCCCTGACAATTTTGTCTTACAATCTACAAGACCAGCTGCGGCTCAGACACAAAGAAAAAACGGCTGTGGCTCAAAAGAAGACATCATAGAGGGTTACTTTTTCCACAAAATAAAAGGGAAACCCTTAGATTCAGTGTAGGCTTTAGTAGAGGAACTGTTGAAGCTGTGAACATGAGCACCACTGTGACTTAATGAATGCTGCAATGTCAAGCACACAACCAATCTTGAAATATAATTATGTATTCTCTGTGCTACATCGCTGCAACTTTGTTCTTCCCAAAGATAACTCAGAAGGACATTGTCCAGAAGTATTGACTGATAATTAGCTCCACAGTCCTACTGCATGACCCAGTGCTGCTTCTTACCGTCATTTGTTTTCCTCTACAATTGTTGGACCTCACAGATGTTTTGGCAGACAGTAAGCACTATCAGGCAACACCTGACCTTGGATCTTTTAGATGTGTTGTACTTGGCTCAGTGGCATTTTGGCAGTTAAAGTTGGTGATGTAGGTGTTTTAACAGCTTCCCCTCACCCTCTAGCACACAACTGTAATGCATCTGTAATTAATTGCTAAGAATCAGGCAAACAGCACCCTTTTTGGATTATTTTATGCATTTTTGCCTTTATTTGATAGTGAAAATGGAGAGAGACAGGAAACATGCAGTAAAAGTCTCACCTGGGGACTGACACTCAGCTTTAGGGTCAGTCTATCCCACTAGCCTTTAATCATTAATCAGCTTCACTACCTCAAGGAGATATTTCATGTTATTTCCAGCTGACTCCAGTGATAATCTCATTATTGCAGCCCACAGCTGATCAGCCCTGAGGGACAGGAAGACAGTATTGCTTACACCGATATTATCACTGAGTTTAATCAACGCTGATTGGTATTTCCTCACCCCTCAGCTGTATCCTGTGGTAACCCTGGCACCCCAGCACATGGCAGAATTGTCTTCAGTGATGGCATCACCTTCGGCAGCTCAGTGGCTTATACATGTTGGGAAGGCTTCAAAACATCAGGCCTGACCACCAGACACTGCACAACAAATGGGACATGGACAGGACAACCCCCAGATTGTACTGGTAGGATGAATATTGCTGTCTTAATGATTAATTCTAACAGCATGGGATGTAGCTACTGTTATGATAGATTATCAAAGGTTGAGTTAGCTTCATTATCACACTAGAAGTACTGCTGAAAATATTATTAGTATTGTCTTTAGCAAATGATTCAAGAGTAGTATAAATTGTTCATGGACTGGGAAACCAGCTGCTTTGGTCTCTTTTGTCTGAGATTTTAACTTTTATAGTTTAACAGAGGCGGACAGATGTGTAGGGAAAGGGGGAAAAAGGAGGTGGGATGTAGATGGAATGAAGTTAGGATGTGTTTCAGGGAAGTTGATAAGAAAGGCAGTCTATTAGAAACTTTCTATAAAATTTCTGTTGCCTCCTTTAGTGATAAGTTGTGGAGATCCTGGGCCGATAGCAAATGGGATCTATCTAGGAAGAGAGTTTAACTTCAACCACACAGTGATCTACCGCTGTAACCCTGGTTACTTGATGGAACTACCTGGACATGGACGCAATGTTCTGCGCTGCACTAAAGATGGAACCTGGAACCAAACCAAACCAAGCTGTAAAGGTATGAGGAAGTAATATTCTTAATAACTTCTTGCTGCTAGCATGAAATACTAAAAAATATTGAAAATATATTTATGAAAGGGGGGAGCTTCAGAAAAAAAATTTGGAACCACTATTCCACTATTAGTAGATAAAAGCACATTTTTATTAAGGTATTTAAAAAACAACATATTTTCCAACTAAATAAAACAAACCATAAACATAGAATATTGTTCAGATTGGCCCACCCATTAGGAGGAGATAGGGTACATAAAGACATATATACATACATACTCTATGATCATTATAGTAAGATAATAACCCATTTGTGTATTTGAATGTATAATTTCAGAAAAACTGCAATACAAAAAAAAAATTATTAATGTAATAGTTTCATGGTGATATCTATTTGTTAAAAATGTTGCTGGTAAATTGCATTTTTCAATGAAAATGTATGCTAGAATAAAATTTTCCAATACATATTTTTAAAGGCAGTTTCCCTAAAGTTCCCCTGAGTTTTTTTTTTTTTTTTTCATTTATTAGTTTTTTTTTCTTTTTTTGTTTTTTTTTTTTTTTTTAATGGTTAAAAA
>VUQS01043270.1:37987-50256 GCA_015108495.1 Heterochromis multidens
TAAAATTTTCCCTGAGTTTTTTTTTTTTTTTCTCATGTATACAGTCTTCTGGCCATTGACAGTATTTTCTTATATTTGAAGTGATATAAAGGGATCCCGTCTGTAAATATCTATGACTCTAATCTGTCAACAAAATGAAACAAGAATATTCAGATTTCTGTTCTGACAAAGTATGCTAATTATCCCAGAATTAGATACATAATCACTTATTTACATATATAAACAGAAAATTCCACAAAACCTATAATGTAAAAACAATTATATTCTTAATATACATTCATTATCAATGGGGGAAGTTTCAAGATGATATCTCTAGTAAATTTTTACCCTATTCACCTGTAGCATCTCTAATGGCTGCATTCCTACAAAAAATAATTAAATTAATTAAACTATCAGTAGCAAATTAATATAAATTAAATCAGGCTTGACAAAGTAAACATATACGGTACAAAATCATTTATGCAGGGTGTTGAGTAGGTACTGCTGTATTATAATTATTATTTTAAAATATGAGCATTTATTCTGATATCAATTCATAATTCTCTATAAGTATAGAATTATCCATAATTTAGTGATATTTGAGCCTTGATGAGTTGCAAGGTTCTGGAAAGTATTTTCAAGTATAAAAAGTTTTGTTGTATTTTGCATTGAAATAATGCACCTTAGAGAACATGGAGCAGATGTACAGTGTCAGATTTCAATGTAACAGAGATCTTCTAATGGTAGCAAACAATGAAGAATTGTGATGGTACTTAATGGTAGAGAGCTATGCAATTGCAGCAAAAGTCCAAAAAAAAAAAGGACAATTTAAGTAAGAAAAACAGTATTACAATGCAAACTGGCATAGTAAATAACAGATTACAAATTCAACAGTACATTAGTGGAAGAAGTGGAAGATTAGGCCACAGGAAGAATAACATTGCTCCTCACAATAACAGGGTGTTAAATCAGGGTTTATTTCCTGAAACCTTCTGTTTTCCCACAAACACAAAGGGAGGAATAAAAAAAGAATGCATTAAATTGAAATGACTCAGAGTTTTACAACAGTCCATATTTAGAATTTAGACTATGATACTCAACAACAGTAAAAAGGAATGTTTCCTGAGATCCACCCTGCCGTTTCTTCCCACAAACAGAAAATCTCCTGCTGGCTCCTGCAGTTGGAAAGGCTTTGAACTCAGATAAAAAAAACTGAGAAAGCAGGAATAGAGGCTACTGAGAGGGAACCAGAGAGAGGTGCAGAGAGGAAAAACAGAAGTAAAAGATACCATCTAATGCTGATAGAGAATGTGACTTGGGCAGGAAAATGAAAAGTAAAAATTAGAGGTGGTATGAAAAACTGGAAAAGAGAAGGTGAGATACAGAAGTAGAAATAGACTATAGACTGGACATGGCTTTGCTCTTTGCTTTCCTTTACTTCTCATTTTTCTCATCCTGTTAAGGTTCATAATCTCCCCATCTCGTGTTTTTGTTCAACTCCCTTGTTTTCATCCCCTCAGTGATCATTTGATCCCATTTTGTGACAAAAGCTTTTTAACACACAGACACCCATACACACATTTAATGAAGGACCTATCAAACTATAGGCAAGGCAACTCAAGTGGGACTTAGGAATAAGAATGACAATGAGTGACAGGGGAGGGTGGGAAAGAAAGACTAGGAGGAGGAGAGGGGTGGAAAGGGATGAAGAGGTGTAGTGGAAGAAAACAATGGATTAGAGCAGAGAGACACAAAAACACACAGTGACACACAATGCATAATCCAGAGATTTAGAAGGAAAGAAAATGGGACGTGGAAAAAGGGAGTGTAAAGCAAGTAAATGAAAAAAGAAAAAGAGAGAATGTGATGAGCCATCAGTGACGCTACAAGGAGAAAGCAAAGGAGAAGCAAGTGAGAGAGGTAAGGTGGGAGAAACAAAGAGAGCCAAATCAATACCTGCCCCCAAACCTGTAAACACACAGTGAGAAAAGGGATTAAGCCCATAAAATTTGTTGGCTGGGTGAATTGCACCAAGAGAGATATGCTTAAAAGACAAAGGAAGGGAGAGAGAGGCAGTAATGGTGTGAGAAGGAGACCAACAGAGCAAGGGAAGAGGATAAAAGAGGACTGGAGCTGGGACAGAAGGCCAAGGAAGAGAAGTGCAGGGAGAAAGCAAAGAAGGGTTAGCGGGAGAGAGTCGGAAAAAAGTATGAAGACAGAAAGGAGGCAAGGGACCAGAGTGTAGGAAAAGGCAGAGTGTAGAGACGTGAGAGGAAAGAAGAGAGGGTGGGGAAAGGGAAAGGAGTCAGTGAGCGCAATGATGGAGGGAAGAGCAAAGGTGCATAAGCAAGCAGGGATGAGAGTTAGTCCTCTTCCTCTGGGTTGTGAAGCCACCCTATTCAATTCACAACAAGGAAAAGAGACAAAGAGGAAATAAAAGAGTTCAGAAACCTTCAATTACAGACACAAGTGTTTTTGGGCATCAGAGACCCACGGAAATATTGGTCTGGAATATTAACTACTCAAGTCAATAAGAATGCATTCCTCTGTTTTAGAGTTTGTTCCCTAACAGCAAAGTTGCTTTTAGGGGGAAGAAAACATTCATTCAGTGATTAAATTGAAACCCCATTAGCTGCTGGCTAGCCACCAGCTATTATTCCTAGAGTCACATAACAATAAAATGATGAACTATGTACATACTTTAAGAAATTGGCATTGATTTGTGTGCAGGTGTGTAGATTTCTTTTTCAATGGGACAAACAAGAACACATTGTAGATTGGAGAAAAATAATATGTGATGATGAAACACTTTTTCTTCAAGTCTGAAAGGGTGGCTTTGGGGAGATGAAGGCTTCATCAGGACACTGGTGGCATAGAAAGCCAGAAATAGTCAGCTGATTAGCTTGCTGTAAGCAGTAGTGGTTGCCTAGAATTCATAGAACCATAAACAAAATGCACTCAGCTTTCATTTCATTAGGTACACCTGTTCAACTATTATTATTATATTTTATTATTAATTATTATTCATATCATCTAATTAGCCAATGACATGGCAGCAACTCAGTGCATTTAGGGATATAGATATGGTCAAGACGACCTGCTGAGTTCAAACCGAACATCAGAAAAGTGATTTAAGTGACTAAAATATGGCATAGTTGTTGGTGCCATCACTAGGGTTTGCAGAGAATGGTCCAAAAAAGACAAAGTCACCAGTGAGCAGCAATTTTCTGGAAGAACATGCCTTGTTGATGCCAGAGGTCAGAGCAGAATGGCAAGACTGCTTTTAGCTGATTGGAAGGCAACAATAACTCAAATAACCGCTCGTTACACCCAAGTTATGCGGAAGAGCATCTCTGAAAGGACAACTCTTCGAACCTTGAAGCAGATGGGCTACAGTGACAGAAAACCACACCCGGTGTTATTCCTGTCAGCTAAGAACAAGAAACTAAGGATCCATTTCACACGAGCTCACCAAAACTGGACAATAGAAGTTGCCTGGTCTGATGAGTCGTGATTTTTGCTGTGACATTCAGAAGAATTTGACGTGAACAACATGAAAGCATGGATCCATCCTGCCTTGTATCAGCAGTTCAGGCTGGTGGTGGTTGTGGTGTAATGGTGTGGTGAATATTTTCTTGGCACACTTTGAGCCCCTTAGTACCAGTTGAGTATCGTTTAAATGCCACAACCTACCAGAGTATTGTTGCTGACCATGTCCATGCCTTTAAGATCACAGTGTACCCATCTTCTCTGGCTGCTTCCAGCAGGTTAACGTGCCATGTCACAAAGTTCATATCATTTCTTGAACATACCAATTAGTTCACTTTACTCAAATGGCCTTCACAATCGTTAGATCTCAACCTGACGAGCACCTTTGGGATGTGGTGGAACGAGAGATTCGCATAATGGATGTGCAGCCGACAAATCTGCAGCACCTGTGTGATGCTATCATGTGAATATGCACCAAAATATCTGAAGAATGTTTCCAGCACCTTGTTGAATCTATGGAATGAAGAAGGCAAAAAGGGGGTTTAACCCGGTGTACTTAATGAAGCAGCCAGTGAATATATACTTCTTCGGTTGTTTAAAACATTTTTTGATAATTGCACTTTTATCAGAAGAGTGACAATAATGCAACAGAGAAACAGAAAAAACCCCACTGAGAAATACAAAAAATACACATGAGAAAAAACTAAATGTGGACACAGTATATTTACTGATAATTTTGAATATATATTTTTCCTCTTGATTACATGTGTTTATGTGCAATACATGCTTATTGCTTTGTCCTACGTACATACAGGATGTATGGGTTGTTTGTGTGCATGTCTGTTTCTGTGCCTGTTTGCCATTCTCTCTCTCTGTGTATGCGTGTGTGCGTATGTCTATTGTATATCATCATAGCAGAATGAATGGAGCATGAAACCATCTGTCTCCTGGTTAGATGAGAATTACACTGGCTTTATTAGATGTTTGAAACCATGCAGATGGTTATCATTATCGTAGGGAGTCAGGCACATGCACACGCAGAGATGTTTGTCAGAGTGTTATGAAGTTAAATGCACACATTTCCAGCCACAGAAAAATGCTCTTGCATGTATGAACACTCACTGCGAGTTTTCTTAAAATCTTGTAAAAATCCTTTAACCTCAGGATGCCATCCAGTCATCACAGACAAAATTCTCTGTGTGTAACAAATGCTTTTTTAAGTGCATAGTTGTCTATTAGATCTGTTGGACAATTTAATCTCAATATTGTTTATATAAACTGTCATTTGCAAAATTGAGTTTCTAAATAGCTGTGAGTTTTTGTGAATCATTAACGTTACATGAATAGCAGCTCCACGCACTGAGCTTCATGTACACGCTGGAAAGAATAATTAAGTGAATTTGCATCTTTGTGTACAGTTTTTTAAAAATATGGTCAGATCTTCAGTTACTTCTATAAATTAAAAACACCATTTATTTTAACTCAAACTAATCACTGTACTGCTTGCATGCTTATTGAATATTTAATTTAACATTCACATTATTGTTAGTTTTTGAACCCCAAGGCTAATGACAAATGGCAAAAGCTAAATGGAGTCGCGGGTATGCAATCTGAAGTCCAGTTAATCATTTGAGGTGTGGGTTAGAGGTAGTTTGACTTATACAAACAATATTTTTTTCTTTTGTGAGTTTTTTGTTTGACTCCTGTGAAGCAGAAATACCGCATGTTTTCAGAAACTCTCAGTTCATGTGGTGACCATGGTTTGTGTTTTGGTTCAATAACCTAAATATGGTGACCTGGGTAATCTGCTGCTGCTTTAACACAGTACATATCTAAATAGTGATGGTGATTACAGTCGTCTGCAAATTTTGCTGCTTTTTGTTTTCACTTTATGTAAATCCTCCATTTGTAGCCCTCAAGTCATACTGACCTTAGGTGGCCAGGCTTTTTTCAGTTGTTCCATCTCCAGCTTTGTTTCTTGACCCCTGGCTGCTATTTCCAGGTATGTTAAAGTCAAGTCAAAAGATTCAGTCCTAATTGGTTCACAAAACCTATCAAATGAACAGGTCATAAGGCCTAACACCACAACAGCCACCCCTATTACTGGATTAAGTTATATCCTGCATGAACCTTACAACCAGCTCAATAAAACTACTACTGTACATGTGTTGCAGTGGTGCATTAACTCATGTTATCCCTTAAATTATTTAAATTTTTATTACTGTATTGGTCTCTAATCTTTAACATTTGTGTGTTTCAGTGATCCAGTGTGGACCTCCCCCTCAAGTACAGTATGGGAAAGTGGAAGGGACTGATCATTCATGGGGATCGAGTATTAGCTATAGTTGTTTCCACGGTTATCAGCTGTCCACTCCTGCTGTGTTAACCTGTGAGGGGAATGGGACGTGGGCAGGCGAAATCCCACAATGTCTGCGTAAGTTAGCGTGCCACTACATATACTTTACACTGCAACATGTTGAGGCACATTACTCATGGCCATTGATCAATGGTCATGACAATTTGCATACTAATGATCATGAAACTGACCTCATGGCCCATTGTTAGTCAATGGTGCTGGTTTTGGTCATTATGTAAATGTACTGTTTATAAGGTTGGGGAAGCCTGCAGTCAGCTGAGACTGAAGAAGTCACCAGAGGTGACGAAACGTTTCTCCCACTAAAAAAACGCTACGTCCAGATGAACAGATTCAGCTTTTTGGGATGCACTTTACTGTTTACCTTTTAGTATTTTTAACAGTTCTATGCACTAGTAGGGAGTCCTAACCACCATTGTTATGTCTTTCAAGCTGTCCTATGTGGTGATCCTGGCTCTCCTGGAGGAGGATTCCGAGAGGGAAATATCTTTTCATACCGGTCAGTGGTTAATAAATGAATGAATAACTCACAGTTGTTCTGTATATAATGTGGGTATACTTGTTAGTTATGATAGGTATAATCATAAATATTACATGGCTATTTGGGGACTAAACTATCTTGAAATACATTGTCTTTTTTTAGATAGTATAATTCGGATTGCTACTGAATGAAAGTTTTAGTGTGTCCTCTACATTCCTCTATATTAATTTACTTTTAATATCCGCCACAATTGAGTGTTTCACTTCAAAACCCCCTTTGGATGGGACGCCTTTATCAATTACTATTTGCCAACACTCTACATGTCAGTTATAAGTAGAAATATTACAACAAAGAAATAGATGCTGTGTTTTTGTTGGCCAAACGCCTGAAAAAAAAAGGTGAAAGGGCTAAGGAACTGATGAAAGAGTGCTGTGAAATGTATTGATAAAGTAATAACATTATTCACCACTTCCTTACTGTGTACATTTTTTTTGTTTATATTATATATTATAATATTTGCTTTCCTACATAGGTCAGAGGTCAGGTTCTACTGCCATGCCCCCTACTTACTGGTAGGCTCTGCATCCAGAGTCTGTCAAGCTGATGGGAGTTGGAGTGGCCAGCAACCAGCTTGCATAGGTAACTAAAAGTAAACACACAAAAACACTGTAAGGGTATATGTTAATCTTTAGAATCTAAACAAATTGTTACAATATCTTTATAATAACAAAGTAAAAGTCAGTAGCAGCTCCAGTATGAATCCACAAACATGTATAAGAGTTTTAGCTTCCTCATCTCAGGAAACTAAGTTCTGGTCAGTTTATACAAGCTAGAATTAGCTATCATATATGATATGACATTTACAGAAAACACCATGACGTTGCAGTGCATATCACATAAATCATATATACATATTCCAGTAGATCCTAAATTTTAAAAAAGCAATTTGTTTACTGCCGAGAAAAACATTTCATCATATTATGATTAAAATTGTGTGAAATCAGATTATTGGTGAACAAGATTGTAGAGCTTACTCATATTCACATCTTGGCATTAGTATTCCTGCATACCTAGAGCTGAAGATATTATCTTGTCAGTTGACGAAGTGTGTAGTTTTGATGTCAGCATTTGGTTTCTTTAAAGATTTTATCTTGTAAAGCAGCCCTTCACTTTTTGAAGTAAAATTGAGGTGTTTGTGGTTGCTGTGTTGGAAGCATGGAGCTTATTTTGGAACAAGTTGTAAAATACAAGGAAAAAGTTAAATTAAATCAGTCTTGTAATAACAGCACAGCCATCACAGAACTTCTGTTATGTTGTTCTGCTGAAAAGGATTGTATTTTCTCTGTTACTGCATATTTTTCTGTACTAACTGGGTACTTACATGCAAAGGTTATACTCACAAAACATCCAGTTTAAGACTGTAGTATACTGCATTGTGATACTGGTGAGGCACTGAATAATTTTCTGTGTTTAAGTGTCAGTAATTTAACTGTTTAAATCTTACAAATAATTCAGAAATTAATCAAACACATTATACACTTACCAAACACTTTATTAGGTACACGTTGCAAGTCCTGGGTTGGATCTACTTTTGACAAAAGAATTAAATGAAATTAAATTCAGTTTTATTTATATAGCGCCGTATCACAACAACAGTCGCTTCAAGGCGCTTTATATTGTAAGGTAAAGACCCTACAATAATACAGAGAAAACCCCAACAATCCAACGACCCCCTATGAGCAAGCACCTGTCGACAATGGGAAGGAATAACTCCCTTTTAACAGGAAGAAACCTCCGGCAAAACCAGGCTCAGGGAAGGTCACCCATATGCCGTGACTGGCTGGGGGTGGGGGGGAGGTAGACAGGACAAAAGACACACTGTGGAAGAGAGCCTTACTACCTGCCTTAATTATTCATGACATAGATTCAACAAGTTGCTGGAAACATTCCTGTCATGTCAGTGATGCACACTGAATCACACTGAATTGTAAACACCTGAATTGTTATCTGATGTGATGCTATCATTGACATGATAGCATCACATCAGATTTGTCAGCTCTACATCCATGATGTGAATCTCCCGTTCTACCACATCCCAAAGATGCTTTACTGGATGGAGATCTGGTGACTGTGCAGGCCATTTGAGTACAGTGAACTCACTGTCATGTTCAAGAAACCAGTTTTAGATGATCTGAGCTTTGTGACATGGCGCGCTATCCTGCTGGAAGCAGCCATGAGAAGATGGGTACACTGTAGTCATAAAGGGATGGACATTGCCAGCAACAATGCTCAGGTAGGCTGTGGTGTTTAAATGATGCTCAATAGGTACTAAGGGGGCCAAAGTGTACCAGGAAAATATCCCCCACACCATTATACCACCAGCAGGCTGAAACACTGATATCAGGCAGGGTGCATCCATGCATTCATGTTGTTTACACCAAATGCTTGTCCTACCATCTGAAAGTTGCAGAAGAAATTGCACTGACATCCTGCACTGTGATTGACTGATTAGATATTTGCATTAATGACCAGCTGAACAGGTGTACCTAACAAAGTAGCTGGTGAGTAGTACTGATAAACTAAGACTTTGTATGTGATATAAATATTTATGAAAATGCTCATTGTATGCACCATGTGTGCACAGACCCAGCTTTCAACAGCTGTCGTGATCCCGGAACTCCAGCCTATGGTATCCCAGTCATGGCCCAAGGCTTTCAAGTAAGAAATGTATATTAGTACACTATAAAACATATGTATAATACATTACATGTCTTGAAATATGCGCATTAAATTAGTCAGGAAAGAAAGTTATGGCACCAGCTGAGGTTTTTATTCAGGTAAGAGGTATTTATCAAGTCCCTTTGTCAAAATTATACTGTAAGTATGCACTTTTAGATGAAAAGATTATGAAAGGTAACTACTTTATTTTATTAAAATGATGGAATTAATGTTTAGCTTTGGTAATTCTGTATGTTTTTTATTAACTTGATGAGAAACCATTACAAGTATCTAAGGATGTGTTATATAAAAGACAATTCAGCAAAACTTGTGAACATATGGCAGCAATATTCTACCACTTTTACATGATGCAAAGACATGCCAGGATTAATTAAGAAAAAGTAGCAATAATGCAAGGAGAATGCCTAAATGCATGCATCTCCATGTGAGATTCAGTACAGCAGGTCAGAGACTTCATATGCAGGTGAAAAGTAAACACCTGGGAAAAGCTAACTCTCAAAATTGTTAAGGTTCTTTTATCTTAGCACCAAGCTGTCTGGAGGAGAGATAAGAATGTGTTGATGGAATATATTGGCTGGCCAATCCTTAATGGAGTTTAAGCAAACATGCAAATCCTTCAATTTGTGAAGGCATAATTGGATATCATCTTCATAACATATTTCCCCTGACATCTTTATAAAGAATAGGAGGACTTCTTACACCAGGAGAACAAAACAGACAAAAATATAAGTTTAAATGTTTGATAAACTTAATGATCACAACAACCAAAAGAGACAAAAAGTATAAAACGGAATGTGTTTTAAGGTTCTAGTGGTAATTTCAAGATAATTGACAACTGTGATTACTATATGCTCCTGAAGTTTTAAGAGGATAGAGGAAGATTATTCTATCCTGCTTTTATGATATGTAGGTTGGCAGTAAGATTTCCTTCAAGTGCCGCAAAAACTACCACATCCTTGGCTCGACGACAAGAACGTGCCTAGAAAACCTGACCTGGAGTGGAACTCAACCTGAGTGCATAGGTAAGGAATAACTCTTTGCACAACCATTTTTTTTATACTCATCATATCAGTAAAGAACTTGAGCTAATTCAGCTATTTAAGTCAGTGTTGTTGGTTGTGTTTGTGATTATATGGAGAAAAACTTTCTATCTTTTTTAAACTAAAGAATTGAATGCTTTGATAACTGTGTTTTTTCCCCCCTCCCTGTCACTCAGCCCATTCATGCAGACAGCCAGAGACCCCCAGTAATGTAGATGTTCGATCTATGGACCTGCCTACCTTGGGATACACTCTGATATACACCTGTCAAGAAGGTTTCTATCTGGCTGGGGGATCAGAGCACAGAACCTGTAAAAGTGATGGTAGATGGTCAGGAAAACCACCACTCTGCAAAGGTATTCAGATCCTATCTTGAAAATGCACTGCTTGTATAAAATGTACTGATATGTTGCCTAAAATCTAGAATGGATGTCATATTCCCATATGGTTTAAGATAAATGCGGCTTATCACACTAATATTATTTCTATGCTCTGGGAAATCAGCCTCAGGCGTATGGATGCTGTTGTTGTTGATATTTTTTATCACATACTCATGGCACTATCTGTTCTCAAAGATGAGGAACCGATGGCTGTGAATGTTGTGATATACAAGTGTATAGCAACAAAACAATAATACCCAGACAGGAAATGGAGTGCCAGCTGTTTTCTGTCTCTTGTCTTGAAGTAGCAAATGGCAATGTAAAAGCAATTAGATAATGGGTTTTTTTTTTTTTCTACATTAACAAGTGCTTTTCCTGTTTACTCAGTCCTGTCACATGCTTATATTTTCCCAAACCTACCAAATGTGCTGTCTGCATAGCTTTAAATGTCAAGCAAACAAAATTTATCTGTCCTTTTTAATGTTTCAGTTGGAGTGAAAGTCAATCCCAAAGGCAGAGGAGATACAGATGTCCAAAAGAACAAGATTCGTGGTATGCAGAGTAAACAACACATTCACTTGTGGCACAAATGCACCATGTTACCCATGTTTGTAATAGAGTTCATTAAATGAAATTGTCACAAAGTATTCCCTGAAATTGCAGTGAGTGTAGGATGACAGTCAAATTCTGAGAAGTCAGGCTGAGATGCAGTAAATAAATCAGTGAAAACATTCAGGTGAAATACCGCCTAATATCTTACAGGTTTTAAGTAGGATTTTGTAATCAATATATGCATTCAGAGAGAGACAGCAAAAAAAAAAAGTTTTGAACTTCCATGAATACTGCAGCTGCTGTATTTTAAAGGAGTCCTGTTTCTAAATGTAGGATTCAGACAAACTCAGACTGACCAGCTCAATTACAAAGAAAGTAGAGGTAGAGTGTTTTAACTGTTTCTTGTCAAACATTTGAGGCTAATCCTAATCATGCTTCTTACTTGTTCATGACCTTTGATGTTATTTAATGTTAGCTGGGAAAGGATGCAAATTGTGACAAAAATGCCCTGAATTACCTCTAAAAGACGGTGTGACATTAGTGATACTGATAGCAACAGCATTAGCAATTTCTTTTGTAATATTTTGATTTAAATAAAATGTTAAATTTTAGATTTCCTCTTGTTTTGTGTCTTTGCCTTTATTGCAGTTCCAGTGGATGTCTTCTCTCCAAACTCTGAGTGGAGTGGTTTCTATGAGTACCTTGGGAAGAGACAGGCCACTGCCTTTACAGTTACTGGGTTCAATGCTACCAGTGGGAGAGTTAACGTCACATTACTGGAAACCAGCGGCGTGTCAATCAGATTGTCAGGTAAAACAAAAGGACGCACTCAAAGAAAAATTGTTAGTCACGCTCATAAATGTGCTTTGACTGTTGTTACAGAAGGCCTAGTATTATATTTTCAGACTGTGAAACATACAAGAACCACTAAACAATTTCTTGAGCCAGTTTGTGTTTCTTTAATTAAACAAAGCCTGATGTAAGTATTACAAGTCATAAAATATATTTGAAATGCACTATTGTGTAAAAGTCTTAAGCCACCCCTCATTTCTTTATATTTTGCTTTGAAGTGATCTTAAGTAATAGTTCTCCAGGCTTTTCTTTCAAAGTGTTTTTTGGACATTGGCTGTTTTTTCAATCATTTTCAGTCCAGTCCTTGTACCTGACCATTTTCAGAGGAATGTTTGGGTTTTTTTTTTGTTTTTTTGTTTTTTTTTGTTAAGCCACTTAACACT
>VUQS01043270.1:50276-75298 GCA_015108495.1 Heterochromis multidens
TTTTTTTTTTAGAGGAATGTTTTTTTTTTTTTTTTGTTTTTTTGTTTTTTTTTGTTAAGCCACTCAACACTGACCTTTGAATCATTCAAGTATAAAAAAGACACCTAACTCAAGAGATGAATCACTGTTGTGTCTACACATAACAGCAAAGAACCAATTTTAAATTATATCTTTAGGCACTTTGTTACTAGCAGCCTGTTGCAAAAGCTCATAATTTGTTCCCATTTCTTTAGTTGAATCTATGAAAATTGTCCAAAAATAACACAGTTTAACAGGCATAAAATAGTATTTTTGCACCAAAGATCCAAAGAGCTGCTGCCAAAAACTCAGCATATCTCAATGTGGTGTGTAGTGCGTCCTTAAAAAACTGAGGAAACTGGAGAAGTAGAGGACAAAAAAAGAAAGTGAAAGCCCAAAAAAAAAAAGATCTACAGCACATGACCAGTATTTGAAAGTCATGTCCTTAAGAAGTAGGAAAAAATCTAGCAATGATCTGACACAGGACCTGAGCGATGCATCTGGCCATTCAGCTGATCAGAAATGGTCTTATGGATGGAAGGCTGTCAAGAATCCACCATGCAAAACTCAATACTTCATTTTTCAGCCTAACAATGATCCCAATCACACTTCCAATGCAGGAAAAGCATACCTGGATAGAAAAACACACAATGGAACACGATCAGTCATGGATTATCTTCCCTAGAGCCCAGACCTATTGAAGAAGTGTGGGATCATTTTGACAGAGAATGGAACAAAAGGCAGTCAACATCTAAAGAAGAGCTCTGAATGTCCTTCAAGAAGCCTGGAGAACTATTCCTGAAGACAACTTAAAGAAATGACAAGAAAGCTGCTTAAGAGACTTCAGACTGTGTTAAAGAATAAAGGTGGTCATACCAAATATTGACTTTCAAGCTCATCAGAATTGGACAAACTTTGTTTTTGCCTTATATACTCGATTTATGTTCAAACTGCACCTATTTCCCATTTTCCCAGCAAAATATAAAGAAATGAGGGGTGACTCAAGACTTTTACACACCACTTTAGAACATAAAAAAATCACCAAATATGGAAAAAAAAATGTAAATACTTTATTTTATATGATATGAATATCTAAACTTTATTGTGATACCACTTTTGTTGTCAGTGAGGTAAAAGCAATCACATCCCAGAAGTGAACATTTACATATATACATATACATATACATATTAAACATAGTGTAAATCTCACTGCAGTAGCACTGCTATAGGTGTAAATACACAGCAGGTTATTAAAGATCTGATTTTCTTTGCACTTTGTTAGCAAGGCATTACTGATATCTGTGTTGAAACTGGCACAATCCTTTATATTGCACATTAGCAATTTATAATCACCAACTGTAGGCAGAACTGTATATCATACAGATGAGGCGTCTGTTTAATTTATATGAATTGTAGATGTATGTTTTATGAAAATTACTAGTTGGTGGGGGAAAAAAAGCAACCCCTTACAGTGGAATTCAACTGTCAGCAAGTCAAGTAATTTCATTTTAAATTTCTGATGTCTCACTTATATGGACTTGTCATGTTGAACAGCAGCAGTTTTGTGTTGTCTAGTTAACCAAGTAGGCATGTAGCTGAAGGGTAAATGTCACTTTTTCCTTCGTAATGTGTCATGTGCTTGGTGAAGGAAATAGAGTATGATCATTAAAAAGCATTAAGTGTCTTCTTCTCTCTGGTTGCCTATCACCTTTCCTGTCAGTCTTTTTCAGTTGTCAACTTCCCATTGCACCTTTGCCTCGGTGTCTTTCTCTTTGCCTTTCCAAGTGCCAGCACAATTTAATAGTTCATTTCTAACCACTAACCAATCAAGGCACTAATCAAGTTATTTGTATATTTAACAGTTCTCTGTCTCTGTTGCTCTCTATCCAGGTACCTATAAGTCAGAGGAAAACCAGCTGCTTTTGAAGGTCTACCAGGTGAAGGGGCCAACAGAGCACTACTACAGCAAGTTTAAAAATGACAACTGGGCCATGGACGGATATGTAAGAAAAACTTCCTCTTCTTCTCTTCAAACATTTGTGTTGTGTGTTGTGACTGTCAGCAAAATCCCAGTCACATTACACAACACAGAGGTACGGTGTGGTTTACCAAGGACAAACCTAAAAGAAAGGAGTTATTATATAAACTCATTAATATCAGAAGTTACCAAAATTCTTCAGAATCCAAAATTCCCAATACATAGATTATAAGTTTTGTTACATTACATGCACTGTACTTTTATGTCAGGTTTGCCATTATAAAAAGAAAGTAGGAGTATGCTGTTCATGTTATGTTATACAACCATCATCATCCCAGCGATCTTTTGTGACCTGTGGACACAGTAGGACAAAAAACTATTTAGCAATTACTGTACTGTAGAAAGGTTTTTGGCACTAAAACTAAAATGAGGACGATTTCAGAGACATCACATCGTCTTTTCACCTAGGGTGAAAAAAATTAAAAATACTTCAAGTCAGTATTTGATGTGACCACCCTTTGCCTTTAAAATATTACCAGGGGATTTTTGGGTATACCCAGGCAGTTTTTCAAAATGCTTAGCAGGTAGGTCGCTCATAGCATCTTAAAAAGCTTGTAGTTCTTCTGTCGATTTTGGTCATTCCAGTTGCTTCTGTCTCTTAATGTAATCCCTGTCTGATGCCATGATTTAGAGACTAGGACACTTTACCATCTATTGCAGGACTTCTCACTCTGTGTTATTTAAATTCTGGCTGTATGTCTGGAGTTGCTGCAGAATGACTATAGATCTGATCAAACACCCAACTTGTTTTGGTGTACAATGGAAAAAAATCAAAACATATAACATGCCCAAAGGTTTTACTCAGTACTGTATTTCCAGCATTATTTTTTGCATGGAAAACTTAAATGCAGCATCTGTGACTTTACTTATTAAACTGAACATTAGGGGTAGAAAGGGACTTTTTAGCAAAGATGCACTAATATGAAAAAGAATGTAGATACAAAGATTTTGTTGTTGTCAATCTGCCAGTTAAGCACCAGTCAGATAGAGTCAGGTACTGGCAATACATTTCCTTTGTGGATATTCCGTATCATAGCAACCAAAGCATTGGAGCTGGGAAAAAAATCTGTGCCTCTAAAGCGCTCTTAAGCGCTCCCAGCTGGGCATTTTAAGAAGAGTGCCTATACTGTTCATTATAACACATTTCAGATAACAAATCCTTAATACAATGCATTGCATTTATAGTTGTGAAAACTGCCTTTGTGCAATGCTTCACAAAATTATGGTCTCATTTTACTGCTCAGTATAGAGTAAACAGCTGCTAGTCTGTCATACAGGGAGGAATGAATCAGTAAGTGTGGGAGTGAGTTTGGACACAGCTTGTTGTCACCATGAGTTGCCTAGGCATGTGGCTGAGACTCCAGGAAGTTAATATCCTCAACAAGATATTGTTCCAGCATGTAACTCTCCACAGGACCACAAATCTGGGACAGAGTTATTCAATAATTATTCCACATTTGCTTTGTGTATCCAAAATTTCTTTTTGACATGCAGCTACAGCATAATTGTATACATTGGTTTCCAATAGATTTGATTAAGAAAAACAGACAAAAGTCCACTTTTTCATTATGTGATGCAATTTTTATGTGACGTAATATGCAGACTTTTTAACTTAGCTCAAAATTGATATTCAAAGCTGGGACTTTATCGTCTACATACTGTATCTACAGCTGAGAAATTGATCAGACAGCTGATCCTATTTGACATGTTGACAGAGAGGAGAAGAGAAAAATCGAATAACTGAGTGTAGAAACTGTAAAGGGTTGTTATAGACACACATGAAGGAAAATAATGTCAGAAAGAGTGAAGGAAGGAAGGAAGGACACAGACAGCTAATCTGGATGCAAATGGCAGAAAGTGATGGTGGGGCTTGGGTGAGTTCCTTGATTCCTGAAAAAAATAACCTTACAGTCAGAAGATGAAATTTTGATTGTTGATCTCTGCATAAAATAGTCCTGACTCAAACTCTAAACTAGATGAACAGGGGAGCAAAGGGGGTAGATTCAGAGGAGAGCATACAGCATATGGAGTTGCACAATGTAGAGGGTGTAGTATTTATCCATCAATCCATTTTCAGGTTACAGGAGGGCTTGAGCCTGTCTCACCTATCAAAGGGCAAGAAACACCCTGGATAGGTGCCACTCTATCACAGGGCTAACAGAGATGCAGACAGCCACACACTCTCACATTCATCCCTACAGCAAGTTTAGAATTGCCAGTTAACCTCCCAAACAATACTTTGAACTGTGGGGGGAAGCTGGAAGCTGGAGTACCCCCTGCAGACACTTGGAGAAGAAACTCCACACTGATTTTTGCCACCAGATTTGAACCTAAAACCTTCTTGCTGTGAGAAGACAGTGTTAACCACTTAACCACTATGCTGCCTAGAGTAGTCATTGAAATTATAGATATGTAAAATCTTATTATTGAATTTAGGAAATGAATTCATTTAGTAAAAGCAATACATTAAATAATTAAACATTCAAATTATGGGTATATACAATATACTGTATAGTAGCTACAAAGCATAGTACAGCATAAACGACTTCTACTGTCAGGTCTTAAAAATGTTCTCACCCTTTAACCACATCTATGTCGGGCATTTTTTAGTACATTTATCACTTAAAATGCAGTATTTCCCGCTCTCATTACAAAAAGCTCCTATTAAACTATACTAATTCAACAACAGATTCAATCAGTGTGAACAATGGCTTATTCCTGAATACCTATCATCAGTGGTACAGCTACAACAAAAAAGCTTTTGCTTTTCAGGTTACTGCTGAATCGGACCAGAAGACATTTGTCTACCAGGGTCACATTCACAGTAAAGATTTTGGCAAGTTCTATTTGACAAGACAAGGTAGGTCTGTTTGTGACGTTACCATCAGTTTGTGGAAACACTAAAATATGTAATATTAATGAAGTGTTTTTATCAGGAAAAATGTGTAAAATAAATATTGTTTCAGACTGAATAGACAGGGAACAGAAACTAACAATGCAGAAAGCTTCTCTTATACATGTACAAAGATGTGTTTATGTGCAGGAGTTTATGCATGTGTTGGTTTATCTGTGTCTTTTTCCCTAGGCCCTGTAACCATGGCGATGGACCCTTCAAACCCCTACACAAACAGCAGCTCTGTTGCAGCAGCCATCTTAGTTCCTTTCTTTGCCCTCATCCTCTCTGGATTTGCCTTCTACCTCTACAAGCACAGGTAAGCCATATCCTCAACATCAGTCCTTCAAGGAACAACAGACAACCAGCAGTGTAGAATACGAAACAGGTGTTCTGACTTTTCTTGTAATATCTGTTATAAAAAGTGGCAATGAGTAAGTAATATTACACAACTTGTTAAGGTATAGGAATGTCAGTGAAATTTTGTATTTTGTTTTTAAAATTATAACACAGATGAAGAGCATCTTGATCAGTAAATGTCTAAGATATTTACCTGCTTTTAATTATTTATAGATCATTATTTTCAAGTGAATTGTAAGGGTTTCCATGATCCATCGATTTAGTTCTTTGATTCAACGAATACAGTTATTTATTTTATACATTCAGTACATTTCTCTAGCTTGATTACAGCATGTCTGTCAGCTGCAAAGATGTTCTCTGCAAAGGCATGTTGTATTTAATTATGGACTCTTACAGTTCCAGTTGATGACAGTCTTATTACTGCATGTCTAAATTTTGGTCAGCGTTTTTGCAAAATGGTGTGAAAGACGCCTTCTCATTCTAAAAGGGCTGACACCAAAATTCAACCATGTATTTTTTAAGATTCACAAAGTACAACCAGTCCTAAAGAGATTAATTATACATTTTTGAAAGCAATCCGTTTGTGTGTTCTTTGTTCCTAATTGAGTTGAGAAGGTGGCAGTTTGATACATTTTAGGACAGACAGGTTTACAGACATTTTAAAATGTAATTATAGCTCTAAAACTCTAAGCACATGAGGGTTAAATCTGATTGACCTTAGATATTAATTATTGTTCCTAGAAAGTTCACAGCAGGCTTACAGTGACTTAAGATGCCAGATAATTCAGGACTACACTGAGGGTAAAATGTCATCATGATGTTTCCTATTTAAGACTTGTGTGAGATTTTACAGTTTGAGGACATTGCCATAATCAGTCAGAGTTTTACAAAGTCATCTTATGCAACTAGACTATAGACACTAATACACATTAATCTGTTGGCTTGTCATTTATGGTAGCTCTGTGCTACAGCTGTTAGTATGCAATGAGCCTGGCAGAGTCCAATCTATTTAGATACATTTTAGGTTGTACACTCATTAATGTATTTTGCTATGTTTTAGTTAACATGGTAAATTCTGTAAAGGCTAATATGCCAACGGATGTGCACAGGATCATTCAGATTTACACAGATAAACAGCACATTTTGCATGGTAAACACTGATTAGTCTTCTAGTCCAGTAACTCTATCATTACATCACATTTTGTTATACAACCTGATTGCCAGTTAGCAATGTGCAATGCTGGTTGATGTATATTAAAGCTGATGGTTGTATGCAGGACATTGTCTGCTGACACAGATGACAATGAGAGACCAAAAGACACCTGGGGGCCTGGCGGCAGGTAAGACTGGCACCTGTCATCCATCTGGTTCAAACAACAACCAGACCTCCGCCCGCCGCCACATCCTCCGTCAAACTTCTCATCTATTGTTTTTAGTTTTCTGACTTTTCTTTGTGCTGTTTGGTAAGGCTGCACAGTTGCCCCAAAATGTCATTCTGAAGTGAAATGAATAAATTCAAAACTAAAAAGATTAGAACCAAAATAAGTATCACTTCAGAGGTTATTGGAACAAAAGGACTCCTTATATCTGCTAAAGGTTATTTGGGGGACATTTATATTCTCCCTCCAAAGAATGAAAAGAAATATTTAAAAGTTTTCAGAAGTAGTGCAGCCCTACTTTGTTTAAACAGCAGTCATTTAAAGTTATACAAAGGGCATTTTATTTTGTCTTTGATCTCATTGTCATTCTTCTGTCAGCATGATGTCATCAACAAGAAGTGCAGTATTTGACCTGATGGAAATGGGTCAATCAAAGCACTTTTGCTTTTTAAAATTGTTTGTCTTTTGTTACCTATAACTGGAAATAATTTAATATTCACTAAAATGGTAGCAGTATTGGAAATTTAATGTGGCTAGCCTATCATAATGCCTAGCCCGACATAATGGCAAGCCAACAGAAAATAATGTACAGTACAGAGAATGTACAGTAGTAGCTTTTATAAGACCCTAAAAGTAAGGTGTGAGTGTGTGACACTACAGTTTTCTTGCTTTGGCCCATATGTCTGCACAGTATCTATAATACTGTCAAAGCAATTATGGTTGCCATTTTTCATTCTACCAATAAAATTAAACTATTGCACCTACAGCCATGACCAGTGCAGCAATTTAAGCTACTGGCATGCAGGGAGGTCTGCAGTGTGTGTTGCTGTGTGCAGTTTTGTAAAGTAATGGGTTGAGCATGTAGGGTTGGCTTAGTGGTTCCCCAGGGTTGGATTTCTACCAGTGCACACACACACACGTACATACACCCTTAATGAGGTCAGAGTCAAACAGCGTTTTAGCTGCAGCGCTCCTCCCTGCTAATAGTTCCACAGGGTCTGGGAGTAAGTGATTACATCTAACTGGATTATAGGATCTGATTATCCAAAAATTTAATCGGCGACAAACAGTCAAATTAGGGGGAGGTTGTCATATAGTATATCCATTTGAACCCCTGCAGTAAGTTTCTTAAAAAAACATCATTCAGGCAGACTGAGTAATAATAAATTTCCATATTTTGAACTGGCGCTATTGGATGATGGCAGCTTCCATGCTGACATGCTCATGTGAGAGCAGTAGATAGGCACTGGGCAGCTGAACTACTCAAGCAGAGTGTTATAGTACACGCTCTCATTCCTGCCATAAATTTGCCCTGCAATTTGTAGATTTTTACTAGGAACTTGCTGTTACAAAGTTTGCTCCTTTAATCTCAAGGGTGAAGTTGCAGACCAACATATCTAACAAGATAGATGACATGACAGAGAAGGATAATTTAGGCTTTTTGACTAAACATTAGTTTTTAATTTCGTTTCACAGCTATATGTAGCAGAGATAAACATAGTAAACAACCAGTTAATTCTTAATCTTTACCATTACACTTGTATCGCTTTCTCTTAAGCAGTGATGCTGGGACATTCTGCTATCCAGTATTTTTTTCTTGTTCCCTGAACACCTGTGGTTTTTGAAGTGGAGATGCTGAATAGGCCATACAAATGAACAAATGCTGCATATAGTCTTTTTTTTAAACAGTTAACTTTTCATTCCCATGAAAAGGTAAGCATTCTCACCTTGATTTCAGATAAGAGCTGCTACCTTGCACTTAGTGTTTCTTTTAACCCTTTCATGCATAGTAGTCACTACAGTGGACAGCTATTCAAAAGATGTTCTCTTGTATATGCATGTGTTTTGTTGTTAGAGTTACATATCAGCCAACACAGTGGATGCTTGTGCATAATCCCATACAATGTCACCTATTGCCCAGTCAGGGCACAAACTGAAAAAATATGTTTGCATTAATTAACAGGTGGTAAACATGGCCTTACAAAAATGCCAATAGATGTCATGATGCTGCATGCACATGAAAAACAAAGTATGTCTCCATACAAAAACACTCAGGAAAAAAAGTTTGACTGAGGTTCTTATAATTCTTGCATGAAAGGGTTAAAACTCACATACACACAAAGGCTGCACAAACAAACTCACAGAAACATACAGATACAGCCACTTAAAATGGCCGGCTGGTCCATGACAGTAGCCCGATCCTTGGCTGGTCCACCGCTGGTCTGTGGCCATAATGAAATCCCCTGCCAGTGAATGCAGCCACAAATGGTAATGCCCCTACGTAGTATGTAGGAAAGCCGGTCATAATGTCTTGTGTTTCCACCAGGGGGAGCAGCCATAATAGAAGCGCATTTATTTACTGCCATAATATAGAAAGTAACGCATACAGCTTACAATTATTGCTGATTAACATTTCAGAACGTAAAAGCTTAAAAAGATTTTTTTAACTGAATGTTTCTATAAAAAAACTAAATTCTAAGCTTAAATGTGAATTAAATATTACCGACTCCTGTCAGAGAATGGGGCATTTTAAATGTGTTTCAAAAGGGCAAGCGAGACAAAGAGCGCTCCGATTGTGCAGCACTATGTGTATAGTACAAAATCCAGCACAACCAGAGCCACCTGATAGATGTCATCAAATATTCTCTAGTTGTTTTGGCTCTGGTTCAATTCACTACAGAACTCCTGAGTATAATATCTAGATCTTTAGCTGCTAGCTCACCATATCCTATCAGTCATTGAATCTTTAGGCTCGTTTTTGTTCTAAATGTTGGACAGTTGCTGTGCAACTCAACAGTCTATGTGCAGCTGAGCTAAAAGTTTGCTTAGTTAAACAGTTCCACAGACCTGTCTGAATTCTTACTGGGTTACAATTATGACTGTTGTACTAACTGCATGGTTTACTTGTCAATTTGTGTTTCAAATTCCTGTGCACTTTTGGTTGTATTTTTTGTTCCTTTACTTTAGCAAAGTAACTCTGTGAAACAAAGATTAATGCAATGATATGTTTCTTTTTTGTTTCAGGACACGTCCAAAGGTCCAGTTCAATGGCTATGTCGGCCATGAGAGCTCCAATGGCCAGGCATCATTTGAAAATCCAATGTATGACACCAACATGAAACCCACTGAAGCTAAAGCAGTTCGATTTGATACCACACTCAATACAGTCTGCACTGTGGTATAGTCCAGCTAACATGCTACTGCCCACACAGTCCAGTCAGGTCAGTCCAGCGTTCGTTGCTGTAGGCTGCAGTGTGGTTTAACCAAACAAAAAAGAAAGGAAAAACTTAGGATTTGGACCCATCACCGTGCGCAGTCTCTGTGTAGCAAGCTGGTCCTCGGACAGCATCATCTGCACAGTAATGCAGCTCTACTCCATTTCCTACCTGAACAAGGATATTATCCCCCTGTAGTCTGAAAGAGGAAAAAGAGAGAAAATCAGTTGGAACCAATAAACAAGGGAGTAGACAATGACATCATCAAGTAACATGATGTCTGTTTTTCAGGAGATCCATTGCTGTAATTCAGACATTAAGAAAAAATACAGATATATGATACAATTAACTGAATTCCCTGAAAGAACACGTTTGTCCAGTGTTGGCTGAAATCTGATAAATTTTTCACAACCTCCTTACGGAAAGGGCTTTAAATCGCCAGTGTCATATGGTCCTCAAATACCTCCTCTACAATTAAATTGTTGTTCATTCTAAGCTAGCCCAATGCCCGTTACTAACTCCCTTGCTGCAGGCCAGAAATGGGTTTGACTCATTTGAGGTTCAAACCTCAGGGGAAACACAGACTCATCTACCCTTCTGCCCTCTCCAGACATTAGATGGTTCGTATATGTAAATATAAGCCATCATTGGTGCTGGACCAAAAACCTCTCTCTGGACTTCCATTACATGGGATTTGACAGAACTAGACCCTCATACGTAATGACAGTTTACAGAGTCTGTTTTGGTGGACAAAAAATAACAGTGATCACATAGACTGCTGTAAATTTGACACCAAACAAAGTCAAGGCAGTGAGAAATAAACAAGACCAATTCCTTTAACATAACAGTGTCCAGGACTTTCATTCACTCCTGAACACTGGTATGAAATTAACGCTAATTGTGGTGGACGAGTGCTAGCCAGGGTCAAATAGCAGCTGCAGATAAGTTTGAAATGTTTTAGCCTATTTGGAGAGCTGAATGAGTTAGGTTTAATATAGCAGGACAATCACAGAGTTAGTAAAGTTTAGTTGCCAGTTAATTAATGGGTTTCTGTAATTGTCTTTACCTTATTTTGCCTTTTCTAACAATGTCTAAACACAGTACATTGCAACTAATTAGGCTAAAACATACCAAATCAAGCTTGTGCAAACAGTGTTTTCCCCAGGTTAAGTATCAACCTGTGGACTTCTTCTAGATGCAAATTGAACATTTTCAGATATCAGATAGAGGTAAGAAATACATACAATCAACTCTATACAATATTCCACAGTAGCACTAGGCAGGCTGAGATAAACGAGAAAACCAGACATTTGAGTTGCCGGGTTGGTGTACACAATGGACTGGTTTCCAGAGGCCTGTCTAATACAATCAAGGAGTCAGACAACTGATTCTTGTTCTTAAACTAGCCAAGATTCTGTGCTTGGTGGCTGAACAAGTGGAAGCCTGGAGGCAATAAGCTGTCAGGATCATCGACTGCTGCAATCAGCTGTAGCCAAATCCAGGAAATGAATTGTCTTCTCATAGCTCTGATCGGGACTATCAGTCAGGAAATGACTGACTTTATATACTCTCCAGCCACAAAATCAGAAATAGATGAACTGATTGACAGATTCTTTGACTGACAATGCAGACAAAAGGACAGATAGACACCTCTGTCAGTCGTGCTTGAAGGAGGACATGTTGCTGTGGAAGCAGAGGCAAATAGTCTCTTATTGTCTCTTCTGGCATTTTTCTTCAGTGAAGATATTGATGAACAGACTCATATGTTCAACCCCAGTGGCCCCATGGGACTTCCCAAAACCACTGCTGCTGGGGACCCCAAGATATAAACTTTATATAAACCGCACAAATTTTGCACTAGTGTGTTTTTCTGACTGGGTTATGAAAAAAATGAATAATTTTTGGGTCTGAAATGGGTTTGGAAAATGACTAATTAAAAAATAGCATTTTATTCAGAAAGTTCTATCTTTAAAAAGATGACAAAATGATTAATTACAGGGTTACAGAGTGTTTGTATATACACATTTATATGTCACACTCCCTGTAAGCAGAAGGTGTGACCACATGCTATACTGTTGTTTATTTTGTTGCCATGACAACATGCTTGCCAACCAGAAAGTTGGGAATAGTTTTACCTGTGGACCTCCAAGCAGGAAAGGAAATGTTGTCCTGCCACTTAGAACCTTGGCTGTTTCTGAAAGTTCATACTGAATACTGTTAGTAATTTCTAATACTTTAAATAAAACATTCAAAAAAGCATGTGTAATATCCAGTATGGTTCCAGTGAAACATTGGTACCAACTTACTAGTATAGGATGTGCATGGCCCAAGACCAGAAGGCTATGCAGCAAGTGAACATCACTGGCAGTCATTTACCAATCATCAGTGATACTGGTGAGGTGTTTGTGCAGAACTCCAAGGAGACCAGAGGACAATACCCACCCCAGTCACTGCCTCTTTATCCTGCTGCCATCTGGCAAGTGACACTGAAGTATCCAATGCTACATCACCAGACTCTGAAGCAGTTTCTATCTTCAGACTCCCCATTCAATGAGAAAAATGGCTTTTTTTAAATTACTAAATCATGCAGTCTTTATAATTTGGGATTCTTTTTAGTAGCATGGGATGACTACATGTACAATTTTGCACTTCAACTTTGTGTTGCTTGAATATTTACAGTGTTAGATACAGTATATCAAATTCAGATGATTCTACTGCTACAATTGTAGCTGCAGACTGTATGAGCTTTCAGGAACAGCGTGACTGTTTCTCTAACTCTCTTTAAAAAGATGTGTTGTAAATGGCCCTTTGGACTCACATTATCATGCATCGTTTCAACACATCAAATATCTGATGCACATTATCTTGTTTGAACACACCTTTTTAAAGAGCACACAGCATATGTGTGTTGAGAATTGGTAATTTAACACAGAGGTCAAAAAGATACAGCATGAAGACAACATGCACAATTATTGTTGTCGATCGTTATCGTTCCCTGAGCCCCCTCCATTGTTTGAGAAATACCTCATGTGCAGAGAGTAAGTTACGTCCTGCTTATCAATGCTGGAACCGCACTGCAACAAATACACAAGCTTAGCGAGTGTGACACTAGTCGGCTTATTTTCCTGGTATTTTAAATCAAAACACTGTTCTAGCACTAATCAGTTTTTGGGATCCAAGAACATTTAGTAGTTTCAAGTCACTTACCAAGCTTGTTATTTCTCGCAGTGTCCTCTCAAAATATTTTTATTTTTCAAAAGATGCTGCACTTGGTTTAAATCACAGATGTAACCGCTTTTATTGTCTCTTTCAGTGTCTTTAGGTCTGTTTCCTGTTTCACACTTCGTGCACAACATTGTGTCATTGTTTTTATACATTTGCTTTAACCTCCATTATTTTATTTTTTTTACTGTCCAAAATTATATTTTATTTATGTTTTCCATGTCTGTTATGTATGTTTTCAGTTATTCAACAACAATCCATGTTACCATTGTTACACATCGTAAATCTATTCATTCACGCACACAGTATCAATTGGTGAGTAGATAATGAAAAGAACACGTAAAATGAAAATTTTCTACAGGAAAGAAATGTCATGTTATAGTGAGTCTGGCAAAGGCTTATTTAACTGAAATTTGTAGATTTTCACTATAACCCAAATACAGGAATTAAAAAAAAAAAAAAACACACACACACACATTCAGCATGAGGAGGTTGTCACATCCACCTGTAATGAGATAAGAGAGAATAAATTAACTGCAAATGTGGGGTTATATTTACATTTTCAGCTCCGGTAATTGAATGTGGCTATACACCCAACCTGAATGCTGGAACAGAACTGCCCTGAAACAATAATCATTACGGAGGAATTATATGCATTGTCAGCCTGTCATTTATAGCTTCAATATCAAGGTCATGGTCAGACAGCCAAAAATGGTACCAGTGTGATGCAGACAAACTAGAAATATGTACATGTGCGTAGTGGCTAAAATAATAGCAATAACAACAAGTCAGAAGACACACATTTAAAGTCTCTTCACAGGAATAAACAAGACTTCTGTAAACAACAATAGAGCGTCTGCTCACACCTTGTGAGCCTCCACTCTTTTTATTGCTAGAGTGCACCCCGTGACTCTATTTTAATTGATTTAATTAATTCAGTTGAGATTTCCTATGGAGTCAAGAGTGCATAATAGAGCCTGAAAATTAACAGCTCCAAGGTTTCCACCGGCGTAATAAAAGGTCTCGTTTTTAACAATTAATGACAGAGATCTGATCTCCTTGTGTGCCTGAAAGAGAAAATTCAGACTCTGCTCTGTTTTGGTATGTCACAGCAGAACCTTACTGTACCCACAGAAGTTCAGCCAAATACAAAGTGCAGATATCAAAACTACAGCAGGATTCTCACGTTATGACATTTCTGGGGCCTCACATGAATGTCTGACCTCCACTAACCCTTCAAGGTTTCTCCAGCAGTCAGCTTCGTAGTTACAGATGCCATCTGCCATTTATCAGCTGTTTCTTTCAGTAACTGTTTTCATTTACAGGTTTTCCTTGTATTTATACACCAAGAGTGTTAAGTGTATATTCATGTTAATATAAATTTGGACTAACAGTGTTCTGACTCATGGTAGTGGTGCAGATAATACTGAAGTACTAGTACTAGTATTAAAGTATCTATTTCAACAAAAAGTCCTCAACATCGTGAGAAAAATAGATTCCCATTGAGTCCAGTAGAAAGTCAGAAAGAGACATCTGTAGATAATTAAGTTTCATGACTTCTTAATTAACATTAAATTAATGTGAAAGATCAAAATGAGGAAAAGGGCACCTCCCATGATTCTCTTTAAATAAAAAATGAATTAATCCTGTTCTTGTCACCCTTATTAAGAATATAAATGGACATGATGCTTATGCAGTTGGTAATATTTATAAGCTGTGAATGTGCAGTGATTTATCTGAAATCAATAAAGTTAAACCTTGTAACAAAGGTAAAATCCTTTTTTGGAATAGCTGAAGCTGCTTTACTCCCCAGTGCCTTCCTTTGTCAGGGTACTGGGGAGAAAAGCAGCCTTAGCTGTGCACATGGCAGCTTACAGTGACTTTAAAAGGATTAAAAGCAGTGCTACTATTCTCTATCATTCAACCTTTTTAAAATGAGCTGAGCAAAATTCATCTGAACGTGACAGATATGTGCCACAAGATGCCTTGAAAATTTGAATAATGTCCTCTTCACTTGAGGCTTTTTTTTTTTAGTAGAATTTGTGAGGATGTTTCCGCGTTTGTCCTAATTTGTTATTGTCAGCAGTCTTCACTGCATAAAACAGCGACAGCTGGCCACAAGATTTAAAAAAAAAAAAAAAAACTACCTACTAAATTTTAAAATGCCAAGGTTATTTTTACTTCTTCAGTTAGGACTTCTCACAGCTTGGGGAGAAGTTTCTCATTTGTCCCTCACTTTCTCTAAAGTGGTATTGTCAGCAGTCCTCGATGAAACAAGGGGCCCAAAGTAACGATGAGCTTTGAAAGAAAAAAAAAAAAGAAATCACTGCTGGAACTTCATTGCCAGATGGAAATTTGACCTTGCTGTGTGTGTCTTTTCTCAGGCAGTCTGTCTTCTTTACACACATATAGGGTAAGTATCTGGGTTGCTTTTGATTTCAGTTTTTTATGGTAATCAAACTAAATATTAAGTATAGTTTAGTTTCCATTGCCAAGACTATTCATCTTGTTCTCAACAGTTTGGTATGGACAAACTTCTCATGCCGTTTGTTGATGTTAGAGCTAAAATCTACTACCTGCTGTGAATTGAATATTATTTGATTTCCACCATCCAAAGGATAATTAATTGCCATTGCCAGCACATGGCTGTGTGAGCCTCACATATATTAGTGCTATCTTCACATGTTACACCTAAGTGATGCGTTCTCAGCGACACATATTAACATAAAGCATTGCTATTGCTCATAAATGTGTACTGAAATATATAGTTTATTTTTTCTTCTCCCAAATGGCAGAAATATACTGAGGATTGGCAGGTCCTTAACAGGAAGTTGCGTTCATCATTAATGTTATTGTTTTATGCATCATAATACCTACATTTTCATCTCTGTCCTCTCTCACCATCATCATGTGCTGCTGAACTTGAAGTAGGTGCAAAAGAAAAAAAAACATTTTTGTACAGAAATCTATTTTTTATGGAGAATTTGTAAAAAACAAAAACAAAAAAAACAAATTATTATTAAGTACATGCTGTACTTTTTATGATTAATGAAGTAGGTACAAAAAAAATCTTGTTCATTACAGTCAATGTTTTTACTGTTACACACCATGTAAAAAAATCTATGGTTCAAACTGAGTATCAAACATAAAAATGTCAGATCTCTTTTGTCCATCATGGCTGCTTTTACACAGGAACAGCAAACCTTATTGAACCCGGCGTTAATTGTATTTGTACGCATATCTCTGAGTCACACCTTCAGAAAATGTTATTCACTGTATAAAACACTTTTGCAGTTTGGGGCTAGCACAGTGTGTCTTTCTTCTGAACATTAAAGTTTTCAAAGCATTTGTTGCGAAGATATGGTACACGATGTCGTGATACATTCAACAATTCTGTATGGCTTCTTATGTGGCAGCTGTGCAATAAAAGCTGTCTAAGAATTGGTGATTCTTCTCATTAAAATATTGTTTACACATATTTGTTTTAAATTGGATTTTAGACACACGAACACGCTAAACGAAAAATAAACACCAGATGTTTCGTGTTATAATGTTATTAACAGTATTTACCAATGATTTGAAATGATACTTCCTAAAAGACAGTGTTCTTGTGTAACAGCAGCCCTATGTGACTGTGTGGGATGACTTTCACAGGCACAAAAGATTTTGGAAGACTTGACCCCTTTACGGCCTAAAATCTGACCTCATGTCTGTCTAAACAAGAAGAGATCTAGTTCTCCTTGCTTAAACACTATGGGTTTAATGTGGAAAATGAACATGTGACAAATTTAAGCAAATTGGCAACCGTTTTGGAGGCTCCTGATCAAAACAGGTACCTTAAAAATGGATTTTCTGTCCTCCTTGGAGATCATGAAGGAGAAACACAATGGGATGTTATGAAGGGTTAAATAACAGTAAGGGAATGCAGCCTCACAACCTGCTGTTAAAGAGACACACAATTTATCTATCAGCTATTTTGAAGACATTATTTGAGAATAAAGTTTTGATACAATAACTCATGTTGTGTTTCCAGTGTTTTTGTGAACCTCTGTGTGAAGTTTGCAGCAGTTTTCCAGCATAGACCACTCATACTTAGGACATGTTGGGGTAGGTTTTCTGGATGGACACAGACAAATGCACTGAAATATGAGCTCATCACACAGGGACTAATTGCTCAATTTTGAAAACATTCAGACAATTTTGTACACATTATTTGGCTAGGACTCAACAGATTGTTGCCAGGTGCATCATATCTACTTTAACTATCCTAAAAATATGTGCCTAGAATTTTATTAGTGCTTCTATGGCAAATTGCACTGATTGGACATAGTTTTAACAAGGCACATTCCTGTGTATTGATTCATGTCGGGACAAAAACCAAGCTATGAAGTCCAAGTAACTCTCTGTAGACCTCTGCAATAAAACTGTAGTGAGACACAGACCCAGGCTGGGGTATAAAACAATTTCTCAAGCTTTGAGTGTTCCCACGAGTACAGTGGCCTCAATAATGGTGTAATGGAAGGAGTTTGAAATCTGAGTAACAAAGCAAAAAAGGCTTCGACTGGGGACATGACCAAGAACCCAATGGTCAGTCTGAAGCCCTCTGCAGTGACAGGATGGATGACTGTCTTGGCAGCACTACAGTTTGGTGAAACAAACATTAGAGAAGTGTACATACAGGAATACAAACACAATAGCCAAAAATAATGGGCAAAAGATTAGGGAAAAGCTAATCTTTAAAAATGAGTTTTCAGCAGTCATCTAAAACAAACCACTGATTGAACCAACCTGATGGGCTGAGGAAGGCTGTTCTAACATTTCGGTGCTACAGCCTCAAAAGCCTGGTTGCCTCTGGTTTTAAAAAAAGACCCTAATCAGATGATTGATGAGGCCGACTGCTGGAATAAGGTCTCAGCAGGAGTCTGGGCCATGTAGGGTTTTATACGTAATAAATAAACATTTTAAAATTAATTCTGAATTTCACTGGAAGCCAGTGAAGGATAGCAATAATGGGATGGGTGTCAGTGCTGGCTAGTTGGCTGGAGATGGGTTTGGGGACACTGAGAAATCCATGTGAAAACTGAGTTAGAATAATCAAGACTGAAGAAAATTTAAATGTGTACTAAAAGTTTCAAATTCTTGGGTTACTGTAAAGGTTTGATTTTTGCATTTTTTCTTAAATGAAAGACTGAAAGACTTTTGAGATGTGAGATTCAAAATTCAAATGCCGCTCAAAAATAATACCAAGACTCTTAGCAAATGATTTGATATTGCTGGTGAAAGGTTTGGTGTGACTGACCTCCTTGGAGAAGGTGTCAGGGCTGAACACAAGAACTTCAGTAGAGTATAGCTAGGAAAGCCATAATATAACAGGGCATTACCAGCCTGCCTGGAGTTTGACAAGCTGAATTTAAAGGACTCTTTAAGGACAAAGAAAAGGGAAAAAAATCTGGCCTGAAAAGACACCATGAAACCAAAACAATACTGGAGTGGCTTTGGAACAAGTCTCTGACTGTCTTTCAGTGCCGCAGGCAAAGCCCAAACTTAAACCCGACAGAAAGTCTCTGCACAGACCTGGAGTTTGCAATTTGCAGTTGCTTCAAATCCAACCTGATCGCCCAGGTGTGCAGATCCTATTGAGGCTTCCTAAAAAGACTGAAAACTGTAACTGCAAAAGGGGCTTCTACAATAATAAATTACTGTCTCAGTGATTATATATTGTACAAGATTTCCTTGTTTGATTTTTAAATGTATTTGTCAAAAATATTTATTTGTATATCATGTACCATAATTCCTTGTCATTAATAGGGTGTTGAATGTTATTTGATGGGCAAAGATATATTTTTCTTTTCTTTTCTTTGTTTTTGGTTGAATTTTCCTTAACCTCTGAAGTCAGAAGATAATGTTTTATCTTGTGCCAACAAGTTACTATTTTGCTTTTATTATTTATCAGTTACTTATTATTTCTGCCTATTAAAATAGCACCTTATGAGAATACACTGTACCGTCAGAATCCTGTGCAAATCTGTCATGTTATTAAGGATCATCTCAGTATTGATTAACAGTCAGTGATAATCCATAGGTAAATTTCAAAGCAAAGTGTGTTAGAGAACCTTTTGTTTGCATTTGTTTGCACCAGTAAAGGGTGTGTAAAGTATGCAAATGTCAGTAACAGGCTATTAACTCCAGGTGTTGGAGTGGATTATCTTACTTACCTTGATTGTTGGTTACTAATAAAGTTTGTTTCTGTTCGAGACTGTTTCCATAGCTACAGGTAGGTTAGAAACGACTGTGAAAGTGAACATACATAATATACAAGATTTAGTCACTGACTGATGTGAAACTCAAGCAGATGAGAGCACAAGCACTCAGAAGCAGCATGAGCATTGAAACCACAGGGCAGGGTGATCAGTTGAAACAGCTGAAACTTTATTTAGACAACACTTTGCAAAATAAGGTTATTAGCTGGTTTATTCAGGATTGATTAAAGACTAGAACAAGAATACAAGAAAAGAAATAAGAACAAATAAGATATATGGAGTAAGGAACAAAACAACTAATAAAAGCAAATAATTAAGTGCAATTAAATATGTTACAAAGAAAACAAACAAAGCTTTAAATAATTAATTCATGCCTATTTACACGTTCATGTGAGTCTATCACACTTTTGTTGTGTGGGCCAGTACTGGTAAAACCATAGAAAGGTGCTTTACATCCAAGTGTAAGAAATGTACAAAATACCATCCATCCCTTGTTCTATTCAGGGTTGTGGGAGGGCTGGAACCTATCCCAGCTGTCATTGGGCAAAAGGCAGGGTACATCCTGGACAGGTCACTAGCCATCAGGCTTTACAATTCTCATATAAATAGCAGATGAGCTGTCAGACAAATGAATTTCCCTCTGGGATCAATAAAGTTATTCTTATTCTTATTCTTATTCTAACACAGGGCACATAGAGACAAGCAACCAGTCACTCCTACTGCCAAATTAGACTCACCAATTAACCTAACATGCACAGGCACAGGGAGAACAAACTCTACACAGAAAGGCCCCAGCCAGCTGGTGGAATCAAACCCAGGACCTACTTGCTGTGAGGTGACAGTGCACCAAGCTGTGCTGGCCAAACATGTCAAGTACAACATGACTAGCCATGGAAAATGTGGTATCCAGTGATGACTATTTGAATCAGTTGCCCAGTAGCACCAACAGAGCATTTGAATAAAATTTACCATGGAAGCACATAAGAGTTTTTTGCAACACTCCTCAAGATCCCCAATGGAGAAACCTGAAAGTAATAGCAAAGTAAAGAAATAAATTTTAAAAATTACCTAGACATATTTACCTTGTCTTGACATAGACAGAGTTTTGGGATGACCAAAGCTTTATTTCAAGTCTCTGACTGTCTTTCAGTGCCCCAGGCAAAGCCCAAACTTAAACTCCACAGAAAATCTCTGCAAAGACCTGGAGTCTGCAGTTCACAGATGCTTCCACTCCAATCTGATCATCCTGGTGTGCAGATCTTATTGAAGCTTCCTGAGAAGACTGAAAATTGTAACTGCAAACTGTAAAGATGCAATTTACATCCATTTCAGTCCAGACTCACATAGAGTATAGAAGCAATTTATCAGATTAGTGGTAACATTTCAGAATCTGACCAAATGTGAAGTAAGGTGAGGTTATGGAGTTAACCACTGGCCTTCTGGATATAAAAATTTTACCATTTTATCTTATTAAACCAATCATCCATGCGCGGAGCCCATCTCAGCTGTCATAGGGCGAGAGGTGGGGTACTTATTAAACCTTTGTGTAAAATTCTGTCATAATTAGACTATGATTTTTTTAAGTTATGGACAGAAACATGTTTTGTGAAGTTTTCCTGAGATATTCAGCTTACAAATGCACATATGTGAGATGACTATTTCAGGTCAGTGCAAGCCTCACCTTTGACAGCCAAAATCAAATCCATTTTTCAGTGATTCCAAATAGTATACCCAAAAACATCACGCACTGAGCGACTGCTATCGATCTAACAGAGCCGTACAAATGTTTTCTTCTATGCCAAAGACTACTGAGGACATAACTTCTGAGAAGGGAGATGACTGAGGGGGAAACACCACTAATTACTATAAAGTATATGCACTCAGGTGACAATAAATGTGACCAAGTTTTCCTCTTCCATCCACATAGACTGGGGGATGATACTGGAAAATATGAGAAATGGTGGAATGGAACTACTTTAGGCATTTAAATCAAACACAAGTGTGATGAAAGCATCCTATTAATCAGATGGTACTGTGTTGATTTGTTGCCTCCCTTTCTGGACAAACTGTTTAAAAAGATTTTGGACAGTGTTGATTCCTGCCTTTTTTATATTGCAGATGTCTGGTACAGCAAGTTTGTGTTTGGTTTGTGTTTGGTCAAAACAGCAGACAGGTTGTCAAGAATCTTGTTGACATTTGTTTTATTGAAGGTTGTAGCCCGTGAGAGGCTGATAGCTTGAGGGCTTCATGAGGAAAGGGTAGGTTGCTAAAAAAGCTGTAAACCTGTCAGCTTTAGCCATCCCATTCTCTGCCCAGGTTTCAGTTTTAGGCAATTGTTAAATCATAGGCAAACCTAAAATTAACAACTTATCTTGAATTAGTCGAACACATAATAAATCTACATTTATAACTACTTTAGCCTTGTATATAGCCAGTATATATCTCCTCAAGGCTCAACCCTTTATGCAAATCACCTGCTTTTGCCAGGTAGTTCCTCTGTTCTGTGGCATAAAAGACCCGTTTGTGGGTCCAATACTGAACTCTAGGAAGTGATTTGGATCCCTATCACTTCAGCCTCTGTCCCTTCTGGTGAAAATTGCATTTATATAATTTACAGCACTTTTATTTGCACGTAGGACCCTGGGAAGGGGGGCAACTGCCAAGCTCCTCTTGGAAAATTGCCAGAAATTCAAACTCCATGTTAATTTAGAGTCCTTCTTGGAAGCTATCTTTGCTGCCTACAAATCCCAATGAACAGTCATTAACCTTAACTTCCACAGCAATTTACAGTGCTACTTACTTTACTGAAGAAACTCCCACGTTTCATGCAGTGATGGCCATATGGGCAAATGCCATATGATTTGCCATCTAACTGTTTTTAACTGTTTTATTTCAGTAAGTGATTACTGAAATAAAACATGTAATCGATTACTGATGATTAAATTAGCATGTAGTATGTAGAACTTTAGGTAAAATATAAATGAAAGCACTTGGTTCACCATGTTGTCATTCATGTGAACTTGATGCAGTACTCATTTCTGTTTTCAGCTCACAAAATTGTGATATATATATTGTAATAACAACTGTTTGGATTTATTGACATTTGATCTCAGGACAAAAAGTACAACTTTTGCTTGGGTGAATTTTGTGGCTCCTTTAAGCAAGAAACAAGGACATAATCTGACTGAGCATAGTGACTGGAGCAATCTAAGGCTACAAGCTCCTCTAGTGACTAATGTCTCTGCCCTGGAGTCTACCCTCCCAGGAAACCAAATATCTCCAGTTGGTGAACTGTTGGTGTAACTGAACATTGGCACCTGATAGCAACGAGACATGCTTCAGAACGGTGACTGCCCTTCAGTGTAGAAAAAAATGTTTTTTTGTTTGTTTTTCCTCCACTTGCAATGCTGTACTTATGTTGAGTTTGCAGATGAAATCAGTCTCTATGTATCTGCTTTCATCTGCTCTGTAAACCTTCTGTTGCTATCCCTGGTGCTCTGTTGCGAATAGAGCATGCTGCATGTTGAGTCATTTCCAAGCTGCAGTGTTTGTCCTTTGCACTCTGTGGTCTGTTGGTGCTTGATGCTGCTGTATAGGTAATATGCACATTTCAAGCTAATCGAGTTAATTGTATCGTCATCACAATAGGCCGCTAATGTGCCTGAACTTGATCATTATTGTGATCCTTGTTCATGCTTGAATGTAACTGGCTTATGGACTCATTGAGTTAAGGAGTGTGCAATTATGATATAATCTGTCTAGAGTATCGTTTGTCAAACAAAAATCCATATTACTCTTAAGTCTACGCTTGAGGCTTAACAATCTTGAGACATGATTAGTGTTACTTCCTATGGCCTATCTATCTTATGTGGATGTTAAGTACATTTCAATTATTCCTAAGATATTTCATGTGCTTAGCTCAGTAGTATGCAGAGGATTGTTATATACAGGAAGCAACACAGTCTGCATTGCATTGTCTCAACTGTAAAGGAATATTTTTTGTAATCCACTACCGTGTGCGAGGAACCTCAGAAACCCTCAGTTTTACAAATTTATGCTAGTCAGTTGTTTTCAGAAAGATACCTGCAAGGAGGTCACACTCAATCAACCGAACACAAGGGAGCTAATTATTACCAAGGAGTCGGGCTTTTATCCACCGGCTAAAACACAAATCAGTGACATGAAGACAATTACTTTCTGATAGGACCACCTCAAGCCACTAAATACTGTGGGAATTCAAAATCCTGATATTCTCTATAATAAAGCCTGCTATTGGCTTAAAAGAAATGTTGTGATATGAGATTAAAAATATGAGATGTACTATCCGACTGTTTTGATTAATTAATAAGAAGCTGTTATCAGTATAATTTGAAATGTGACACCTTTGTTGCCACCCTCAGTATATTTATGGCATTTTTTTTCTCCTTACTGCCACAAATACAGCTTGACAGCTTTTCCTACACAAATGGAGAGAGAGAGAACGTTTAGACATAAATGTATAAACTATGGCATCCTTTGAGGAAACAATGGTGACATTTCGACAGAAACCGTGGATCATTAACCCCCAGGAATCATGGGATTGAATATTTTCTGTGCTTCTCTCTAGCCTAATTGAGCTTTAAGGTATCTTTAGTAATATTTAATCTTTATCCAACATCCCACTATTTATTTCCCATCGCAGTTTTAGACACTTCTGAACATGTGTGGACTTTGGGAGACAGGTGGTCATTATGGGTGCTTTATTAAACAGATCTGATAACTCAAAATTGTTTTTTTGTCTGTTGGAACAGAGTGGAAGAGAAAGGGAGACAGTCTGTAACATGCTCACATTTCCACTCATTTCCAGCATGCATGACTTATGCACTACATCTCTCATGCACAAATGGCTCCACACACCGATGATGCTGTATATATTTATTGCATTTCACTGGATCTGCATTACTTCTGGCTTTCACTATAACTAACTCCCTCACATTTGAGATGATGTTAATTCATCTTGAGCTCTTTTGTTTGGAAATAGTGTTGGTTGACCTCATTTTTATGAGATCATTATTGTTAATATGCAAGTCGTCAACAATGGCACTGCAAAACAAAGACGTGAAATTAAAAAGAGAAGGGAGAGGCAAAGTAAGACTCACATGAACATTGTCACAGTAACCTGGCTGAGGTAGGTGTCACAGAAGCTACTTCTCGTTTTCATCTTCTTTGTCTCTTACACCCATCATTCGTTTCCCTTACCCAATTGTCAGCTCCTCCCTTAGTTATGCTGCAATAGGCCTAGGCTGCTGGGGGTTTCCCATGATGCACTGAGTGTTTCTCTTTCTCTCACCGTGTTTTTACACCTCTCTGCATTTAATGAGCTATTATTAATCTCTGGCTCTCTTCCACAGCATGTCCTTCTCCCTTCACCCCCAACCGGTCGCGGCAGATGGCTGCCCCTCCCTGAGCCTGGTTCCGCCGGAGGTTTCTTCCTGTTAAAAGGGAGTTTTTCCTTCCCACTGTTGCCAAGTGCTTGCTCATAGGGGGTCGTTTGATTGTTGGGGTTTCTCTGTATTATTGTTGGGTCTTTACCCTACAAGATAAAGCACCTTGAGGCGACTTTTGTTGTGATTTGGCGCTATATAAATAAAATTGAAT
>VUQS01043271.1:0-11905 GCA_015108495.1 Heterochromis multidens
TGGTGACTTGTACAGAGCGAGAAGCACCCTGAACCAAAACGGCTACCACAGCATTCTGCAGCGCCATGCAATACCTTCTGGTATGCGCCTAGTTGGTCAGGGGTTCATCTTATAGCAAGATAATGACCCAAAACATAAGTCCAAGCTATGCCAGAACTACCTCAGGAAAAAAGAACAAGATGGTAAGCTTGAAAACATGGAGTGGCCAGCACAGTCTCCAGACTTAAACCCCATGGAGCTGGTTTGGGATGAACTGGACAGAAGAGTGAAAGCAAAGCAACCTACAAGTGCCACACATTTATGGGAACTTCTGCAACAGATATGGGAAGAACTTTCTGAAGAATATTTGATTTCTATATTAGAAAGAATGCCACGAGTGTGTTCAGCTGTTATATCTGCCAAAGGTGGCTACTTTTAGAAGTTTAGAATACATTTTGGTCTATAACTTGATTCCATGATTTATTTTTTAACTCCAATTGCTTATTTGTACTATGCTTTCATTTCAGAGTGCAATGAGACATTAAACTGCATAATTTTCAATAAAAAAATGGAAAAATTGGGGTGTTCTAAAACTTTTGACCGGTAGTGTAGATGAAACACAGTGCCAGGGCTGATTTTTTAAAAATTTGTAGGTGGCGCTATGGAGCCATTTTGCTATATTCAATGATCAAAGCTATAAAACATGAAGGCCTTCATCGTGCTGGAGGTGTGTGCCAAATATCATAACTTTTCTGATGTTTATTCAGACCGCTTCTGAGGTTGATGCAGTCAAATTGGGAGGAGTAGTACATGAAAGTATGAAACATGACATTTCCTGTTCCCACTAGGTGGCGCTCTAACAATTGATGACTATTGGCATATAGATTTGTTCAAGGTCTGACTTTTATCAACCCTGTGAAGTGTTGGGCACATTGGACAATGTGTCTTTGACTTACAGCAATTTTGTGCTTCATGGCGAAACATCAAAATTCGCCATACTGCCAGGGTCACGCCCTTGGACAAAAACTCAGTTTTTAAAATGACATAAGACCAACTCATTAAGGCTTTCCTGACCCAATTTGAGATGGGTCTGCTCAACCACCTTGACACTGTACCTCAATGTGCAAAACATGTTATTTCCTGTTGCTACTAGGTGGCGCTGTGACTATCATTAAATATTACCATAGAGATTAGTTCAGTTATTACACTTGAGAAATTTGGTGCAGATTGGATAATTTATGTATGAATGACAGCAAATTAAAATTTCAGGGCGAATGATCGAAATTTGCCATGGCGCTACGGACACACCCTTCAACAAAAACTGAAAAGCTCAGCGATTTAGATTCACCAAGGTCTGTAGTTTAGACTGACCAAATATGAAGTTGATTTGATAAAATCTCTAGGAAGAGTTTGAAAAAGTGCGCCAGGAAATCACCAAAATTGTGTGGTAAAATCAAAATGGTGGACTTCCTGTTAGGTTTGGGTCATAGGTCCTATGGACTTTTTTGTACATCTTGGGATGTTACATATGTGTACCAAATTTCATTCACATAGCTCAATCTATGTGCTGGGAATACTTTCATAGGTGGCACTACGGAGCAATTTTATACTCTCCATACATATGAAACACATAAAATACATACATTTTCACTGTGTGCAAAATTTCATGAGTTTTTGAGTGTGTTTAGGCCCTCAAAAAGGCAATTAATTTGCCTGAATAATAATAACAAATGGAGCAGATGCAATAGGGCCTTCGTACCTTTAGTGCTCGGGCCCTAATTAAAAAAATTCTAAATTTGGTAGAGATGATCATTCCTTTTTAAATAAAAATAGTATCAGCATTTTTTGCAGTGAGTGCTACAACAACTAATTTCTTTACAGCAACCTTAAAAAAAATAAAACTCTCAGTATCACAGTTTTTCTATTTGTGCGATGAATCTCTTTTCCATTAAAAATGTATTCCTCTCAACAACATTCATCAACAGATTGCCTGTGTCATCAATATTACATTTTTTCGGCAAAAACAGCTCTTACTCAGCATCAGTGGGACAGCTAAATTTCTCTCAGGCCCACATAGGGTTTTTGTTTGTTTTCCTGATCTGTCGTCATGAATTTTTCATTAGCCACTTGATGAGACATTTCATGTGTTTTCCTTAAAGTATAAAGCACAGTGAGCAGTGTTTTGGTGTGGGATATTTTCTACTGCTACAGTGGCTTTTTTTCATCCAGGAGGTAGGAAAAGTCTGCCAGTAGTCAGAGCAGTTCATCAAACCATAAATTCATCAAAAGTTAACCCGATGGACATTTTTCACATTAACTGCACTAATTAATTACTACACTATAACACACACAAACGGCAGTTTAAGGACATAACATTTCTTTATACCTGATAGAGGTGTTTTATTTAAAAAAATATATTATTCATGTTTAATAGCCTGAAATGTCTTGATAACTATGTACTAGATTACAGTGACATTTAGTATCTAGACACTCATGGTCCCCAGAGGACAAACTGGAATAACTTTAATCTACTGACTTTCTTCTGTGAACCTTTGTTACCTGCAAAACTACTAACATTTCAATTAGGCAACTGGAAACTCTGGTCATAGAACAGCAAAATCCTTACCTCATTTGAATTTTAACTACTACTCCCTTCAAGGCGGTCTCCTTGTGCACCTCTAGATCACTTCCAGAACGGCTATTTTTGCTCTAAAATTCCACCGAAAGTTCCTTTTTGATCTCTGGGTCGTAGCCAGAGACCTACCTTTCAGTAACAGTGATGATCCTTGATGTGAAATAGGTTTTTTGTTCTCTGTGTAAGTTTTTGGTCCACAGTGAAATAATAAATGTGGAAATAAAAGCCAAACAACACAAAGAAAAGTTGAAATCCAGCCCAAACAGATTTTAAAGCAATTGCCACAGTGATTCTACTGTAGAAACATCTTCAGGTAGAAATGGAGGCTACAATGCTACAAGCCTGACTGCTCATCACTGCCTTGGTCACCTGTGGGAGATCAGGCTGTAGTTACTGGGGTGGGGTCGGAATGCACTCAGCTTTAACATCAGTCTGGGTTCTTCACTAGCTTTGTGTTAGCATGTATCTGTCTGTCTGTACAGATGCTTGCAAAGAGTTAGCAGTATAACGCATTTTTTTCTGTCCTTGATGCAGTTTGCACTTTACCACCATGCTCTTGTTCTTTCCTGCAATAAAAATAAAACTAATGCACATATCTTCACTCATAGAACCTTCTACAATTGTTCTCCTTCTTGCACACGAACCGAAATCAGCTATTTGTAGCTCAAGTGCGCATGTTTCAATGTTTTAGTCACTTCTGCAGCTGGTCCGTCACATTATTGTGTCCCCAGAAACATTTCCGTTGTGTTTTGTTTGCTTTTGCAGTGTTTTTCTATTTGCTGGTGTTTTCTTAGGTTGCAGTCTGTTTGAGCTTTCAGGGCCGCTGTACATTACAGTACTTTGGAAAGCATTACACATAACATTTCATAGATGTAGCCTTTGGACCAGAAAGATGAAGCCAATGCAGAAATACCTGCATTCCATCTGAAAGCCACCAGATGGCAATAGCTATGGTTGGAAAAAGACTTCCCATCCTACAGAAGTCTATGAGAAAAATGGCTTTCTGACGCAACCTCTGTAAACACTTTCCTGCTGAGTTTATGCGCTCAGTCACACATTTTGGGTCATATTAAATAAAAAATTAAGTCAGCCAGTGACGTTGCGATTTAAAAATCAAACCCACCCCTCCTCATCATGTCCAGTTTTTTTGCAAGCAAGATGGCCACAGCTGAAAATCTCAGGGCTTTAAAATAGCACTTCAGAAACCAGTGGGTGATGTCATGGTAGCTATGTCCATCTTTTATGCTGTCTATGGTACTGACTAAATATTAGTATATTAGCATTTTTAGCCTGTTAACATGCTAAAAATGAACCATTAGCATTGCTCTTGACTTTTAGTGTGTCTTTGCATTTCAGTGCCGCTTTTCAATAGAAGAGGATAGCAAACTCAGTGTGAACAGGAATGGTTGTTTATAACGTGTGAGTTAAAGCAAAATGTATGAAATAAAGTGAACTTCATAATTTGATATTACTGGATGAAATACCAGATGTCCTTGTTGTCTACAATGCCATCACCAAATACTGATTTCCTTTTTGTTAAAATATTTCAGCTCTGTCTGCATCTCCGCTTTGCAATTATACAACAAGGACACTAACAGATAATTCTCCATGAAAAAGTTTCAAATCATCAGTCTCGTGTGATGGATTTATGTGAGCTACAAAGACCAAAACATTGAAAAAAGAGGAGCCAGATATGGTGGGAAATGAATTGCCTCATATCTGACATTTCCTCTAAGCTAATTTGCAGCAGAGTGCATGCAGACGCAAACCAATTAGGGCTCAGGAAAGCTGGGGAGAGGTCAACAGGCTGGCTATTATCTTTCTGTGCCAAATATATACCTGACGATATCTGGAGCAAGATTTAGGTCAAGAAAAAATGACCTGAATCGGACTAATGTGGTCTGTAGATCAACAGATCAAGGTAGATGTGGATAAGACAGTAAAAGTCAATTTCTAATGAAGACTCTAGGGGCCACCCTGCAAGAGTTTATACTGTGTGTGTGTGTGTGTCTCAGCATGTGTCTGTATGTGTGGATATACAGTTCCCGTCCTGTGATCGTGAGTAACTTTTGGCTCGCCATTGAAATCCAATCCCATATGTGTCAGAGTAGCTGTCTGTAATGCCTGTGCACTAGGTACAAGTTGAAGTTGGTCCCTTTCTAAGAGATACAGAATAGAAACCAATTTGTGGGACACATGACCTGACTGCTGTGGGACTAAATGACCTCAGAAACAACACTCTTAGGACTTAATCCTTGAGCAGTGTCAGCTATGATTCGTTTGGAGAGAAACTGTATAGACAGACCTCTGCAACAACCTTTATTTGACAGAAACAGTCATGTGTTTTCAGCACCTATACGCTGTATAGGTGCTGAAGGTAAGCAGGTGATGTATAGGTGATGTAAGCAGTCAACAGCAGCAGAGGTTTCCTTGAACTTCACCACCCAGAGATTGATTCTTCCATAAAGCAAGATGATGTTTTTGAAACATGGGGGAAGTTCACTTTCTGGATGCTCTCTGTTCAATCCTTCAAATCCAACAAATAGATGTTTTTCCTTTCTGTTAAAGTGATGTTTCAGAGGATATTTGTCCTAATGATATGTAAATGTTAGTGAGATTACTATATTAGGATATGTGATGCTGAGTTAAGGATACAGTGAAAATTGTTATATGTAATGTATTTTATCTTCAAATCAAATGTTTCATGGATCTTTCTTTGGATTTCATGAAAACCACATGAAACTGAATAATCTTTTATATTTTTTAAGGTCCCTCAAAAGTTTTGCAGGATTCAAATGAAAAATCTAAAGCTTTAATCGCTAAACCTTTAATAAATAACCCTCATTGTTTTATTTACATTGAATGACTACAGGAGGATATTTTTTTAGAGGGATAACAGGACCTTTTTTGAGGAGAAAGGTCTCATTGTAACCTCTGGTTCATTTTGAAGAAGTTATTGTGTTGCTGGCGATGAAGCATTGTCTTAGTAGAAGAACTTTCTGTATTTTGTTTTGACTGAAAAATCAATCCTACGTTTAAGCTGGCCATCTTCTTGATCTTGCTATCATTTTTGTTATTGTAATTGCCATTCGTCCACATTTGTTAAAAGAATATTTTGGCCTGAAGTGATTTGTTGCAACTATTTGGATAATCCATCAAAATTCAAAATCATTTCTTTAACAAAAATGCTGATTTACTCTAGTATCACCTTATAAAACATGGGGATTTGCTGCTTTGTCTCTTGTGATTGTAAACTGAGTCTATTTGGCTTATTGACAAAATAGGCAATCTGAGGATGCCATGGGACTTTCGGATTTAGTGTTTTTCTCTATATTTTGACTTAGTGGGCCAAGTGATAACTAACCAATGGATGAAATAATACTTAGATTAACTGTTTTTGAGTATATATATTTTTTTAATTACTAGCCCTAAAATTTGTTACGAATTTTATTTTTGGACTCTTTTGCACCTAGCTAGGAATGTAGCAAGATGCCCCTAAAACAAAACATGCAGTCCAGATTTGATGGCCCATTACATTGCACATACAACATGTATGCAAACTTTAATGTAAGTCATGTTTAGTAAGTTATGTATTTTTAGGAGCTGTAGACTTGTGAAGATTTAAACTGTTGTGTTTTTAATGATCTGAGCTCATGTTTCAAAATTGACTTTTTTTTGTCTTTTGTGTAAAAATAATTATATGTTTACACCTGCATTTGATTCAAGTATCACAATTTATTACAAAAACTAGAACTTTTTTTTCATCTGTCAGTGTTGCCATGCTTTAAGCATATAACAATACAGTATAAAACCTCAACCCAAAGGTAGAATAGTAAAAGCAGAGATCATAGATGCTGACGCAGCATTACAGAAGTTAAGACATGCTGTTACTGTACAGGAAACATTACGACTGAAGTACAAGCATCTGTAAAATGTGCCATTGTCATCAGTGATTTGCATTTTACCATAAACAATCTGACCCTTCCTCATTTAACATGTTACAAGAAACGCCTCCTTTGAAAATAATTTACACGAAAATAAATACAAACACACAAACACTCTGCAAATGATCATGAATGTGCTGAGATATTTTTCAACAGCCCAAGGCACTCAGGCTTAAATGTTGGCAATAAATATACATCATTCTTCACACAAAATCACGTCAAGCAGGTGGTGGTTAGAGAAAGAAGAGTGATAGAGAAACAATGTTGTCTAGTTCATGACTTCTTGAAGAACACAATCCTTTCAAAAAAAGTCCACCTGGCCCTTTTTCACAGTGAAAATCCCTGGCAGTCAAGACAGAAAAAGACATATGAAGGACTCAGTCATTTTGTTGACTAGTGTGACATCTTTTCTCTAAAAACTACATGACCTCTTACTGTATTTTTGATGCTGGCCTGTCATTTTGGTCTCTGAGGGTGACCTCTGCTCACTGGAATGGCATCACCCGTTCCTCCTGATGCGCATTCAAGCACCACAGGGTGCTGGAGCACCCTTTTTTCAGTGGCCTGTCCCATGTGAGAATCTGGTAAAATATCTATCAAACTGTCCACAAATGATGTTTTCAAATATCTAACAACCCAGATGCTATTCATTGAAACAATCTCCTCAGATTAGCTGACCTTTCGAATGAGTTTACCGAGGCCGTGACAACACTGGCTTTAGCAAAAGCATCGAGATTCTCCTCAGTGCAGTTCAGTTGAGCTGGCGACAAGCTTCAAATGTCCACTTTGAGGCACCTCCATAAATATCGAGGCTCGTCTCCATCCATGCAAAAACGTTGCCCACTTGTGCTTTGCTGCTGCACGTTGCTAGATTGTAAATTTCTCCCACGGACAGTTTACGATCCCAGATGTGAAAATTTGCCAGGTCTCCAACAAAAGCTTGCGTGGCATCGAATCCTCCTCCGAGCGTGTCCTGTGGCAAACACAGTTTGATTTAATCAAGGATGATAAGGCTGCTTCATGAAGATAAACCAAAATCTCTTTAACTATTGAGTTCCAGTTATAGCTCTTATCACCTTATTTAACCTGTTATGTAAAAAATATACTGGCATATTGAATTGTTTGTTAAAGCACAATAAATAAAAATTATCCAGCTGCTTATATTTTGTTGTAATATAATATATAATACTATAATGTATGATAGTTTGTGTTTGCCAAAGTGATATCTTAGTACTTGTCAAGTAAAGCTGACAGATGAGGAGTATTAAAACCATGTTTTGCGTACTATTTACCTGCTCTTGGCCAAGGATCAGCAGGCCCTGAGGTTTGATGGGATGATATGGAGCCAGATTTTCTCCACTCCCCCTCTTGACACCATCTTGAAAAGCTTCCCAAACACCATCACGAGTTGTCCAAGTCACGCAGATATGATGCCACTTTCCATCGTTGATAAGAAATGGCAGCTTTGCTACCTTTAAGAAGTGCAAATGCAGGAATTATCAGACTTACAGTGGAAACGAGAATGTCTTACAGTGTAAAATAAAGTGTGATTGGACTGTTTCTATGTTTTCCTAGTACCTTGTCATTAATTAGTATCTCCATTGGATTGTTTCCCCACTCTATGAGAACCAACTCGTTGGCTTGTCCAGGAACTGCATAGGAGAAAGGTGTGCCCACTCCCGGGGAGGCGTTGGACTTGAGCCACATGCACACGGTGAGGGCATACATCTCTGGCAAACTCTCTTTCACTTTTGCGTACATGTAGTTGGTTCTCAGTGGGAACGTAAGCTGGAATTTATCCAGCGGCCTGTTTTCTCTCTGACCTGTGGAAGAAGAAATAGAAAATAGGCTTGAGACCCTTTAGAGGATGTGTGCATTTTCTGCCCTTTTCCCATTTAGTTAAACACAGATATATCATTCCCAGCGCACACATCCTGGGGATTTTCATGGGAATTATATGTTACACAACAAATCCACAATGGTGATGCTCCAGATTTGTTTTAATCTTGCATGCCAAATCCATCACAGGAGTAGTAACGCTGTTAAACGCCATCTCTTCTTTTCATATTTATCCGCACCTCTTTGACTACAGTAAAAATCGCAGCACTGTAGAGGATTTGTCCCAAAAAGAGAGTGAGCGCATCATGTTGTAAATTGTCATGTGCCTCTTGGAGCAAATGGCGATTGCAGGTCACTTATTGCATGATTGAAATGGACTAATCTGCCAGAATAGGAGCTGGAAACTGCAGGATATACGGTGTCGCACAGGCTTTGTGTGCAACATTAAATCGAATATAAAGCCTTTAATGCTGGATTGGACCCCCCCCATTTCTCTTTTTTTTTTTCATAATCTATCTTCTCATGATTGCACTTGCTTGATCATTACGGTCCCCAGCCCATGTTGCCTATACCTAATCCCACCAACTCTTTCCGCTTACCTTTCTCCAGGTCGGTGATCCTCTGGTGTAGAGAGGTGAGTGTGGACTCCACTCTTCCACGCTGCTCGGTCTCATTCCGGAGTCCGGGTTTCCCCTCTTCGATGCTGTTCACTCGGGACAACACCTGCTTCTCCAAGTCGTCGATTTTACTTTGGAGCAGGTCTTTCAGGCTGTTTGCCTGCACCGAGTTGTTGCTCCTGCTGAATTGCTGTTAGGGGTAAAAGGTACGCATTTAGGTGAAAAAAAAAATAATTCAGGTAGGGATTAATTCCAGATTACATTTTATTTTGGAAGGTTACTGCAGTAAATCTGGACGAGCAATTTAATCTATGTTTGGAAAGATTTTTTTTCCTCTTATGTTCACAACGCAAATTAAGTTTTAACAATCGGACTTTTTAACCTATTGTTTTATTATACTTTTTTAAATGCTTTGTAGGCTATTTTTGTTGAACGACCTGTACGCAAAGTGTTGAAATTCTCTTCGGAAACAGCAGCCTACCTCCAGATTTTCTAATCTCTGCTTCAGTGACTGTAAAGTCTGTGATAGTTGCGTCAAAGTGTCAGCGGGGCCTCTCGAAACATCCCCCATTGTGTTTTTGGTCCCCGCTTCTTTCCTCCTGCCCCCGGGCCGCGCGTCCCCGAGGTCGGCGCCGCTCTGACTCTCACACCGAGCCAACTTTGAGGTCAGTTCTCTGATAGTCTCTTTTTGGTTCATAATCGTCTCCTTCTGCTGTAAAACCGTCTCCCGCAGCTGCATAACAGTGGACTTCAGGTCCTCCCCTGGAACACTGTTCTGCAAAGTGGCTGAGCATATGTCCATATCCTTGGGTACGGACGTGCAAATGAACTGCGTCTGTCCGCCAAAGTCTTGCGATGAGCTCTCCAAAAAGACGCAGGAAAACAGAAAAAGTTTCCAACAGATTCCTTTCTTTGTGGCCCGCATGTCGGAGTCTGTGCTGGGCTGCGTTTAGTTTTTGGTTGATGAGCCGCAGTGACTTCTCGCCTGTGTCCCCTTGTTGTTGTACTCCGTCTCTGCAAGTGCGGCGCGTTTTTATACAGCGTGCCCGGTTCTGCGCAGAGCTGCTTCACTGCATCACAACCGGAGGGGAGGGAATCGCGCTACCCCCGTTTAAACGGCTCCAGAAGCCGCGTCATATTCAAGAGATGAAACCCATTTTGCTTGCGGACTCCCACATGTTAAATCTTTCATCATTTTGACTATTTGTCATTTCTCCCTGTGTATTATTCATCTGGAAAACATTGATTTGTAGGCAGCAGAGAGGGGGTTTGCTTGCATGGAAGGGTGCCAGGAGAGCCAGCTGTGTTTGTTTTGTTTAGGGTACACCGAAAACTCACACACTGTAGGCGGATGCAGATCAGAAGTTGCAGCAATTTGTGGCTGACAGAGTCCCACAGATTCAGCACCGAGGACAGCTCCAACCACATCACAATATCAGCGAGAGCAAAGAGACCGGCTCGATTGTAGGTGCTGCGTTATTGGTGCTGCCTTCTGCTCCTTTACTCGTGTGTGCGTTTAGTTCGTTTGAACATGAAGAGCGTGTTTCATGTTTTCTTTTCAGTCTGTTTCTCCCAGTTTTTCTCTGTGATCTGGATCACACACATCTATCTGTTGGTGATCTGTAAGAATTCAACGTGAAAAGCACTTTTTCCAAACAAACTCAGAGGCTAATTCATACTTCTGACTCTCTCTCTCACAGACACACACACAACCACAGACGGGCACCTTATCCCCAATGACCCTCTCATGCGGTGGTCTGCTCTCCACACGAGTGCAATAATCGTCTCAATAATTTAGTTTGTAAAATGATAATCTGTCCCCCGGCAATTTAGCCTATCTATTATTCAGGAAGGACTTTTTTTTTTCGTTTCTTACTATCTTTTTATTCGGTCAGTGATTAAAAAAAATGAAAACACTTTGATTATGTTATGAGAAGATATTGTCGTTCAAATCAAATTTGATATCTGGAAAAATGAACACGGGTCAGCAGGAGAGACAAGTCTGTATGTGACAGAAGGATACTTGACAGAGATGGTTAAATAGGTCATGCCATAATTACTCTCATCTATAGCAGGTCTCTAAAGCTAAATGGGTTGTAGTTGCAGGTGCCTTTTTCAGGTCAGGAATTAACACTGTATGATTAATTTATTGTCAGGAGGAAGAACTTGATTTAAAAGCAGCAAACCTACCTAAAGCTTCATTTAAGAGCTGGTGCTTCATAACTGTTGTATCAGTTTTATTGGTGAATGGCAATGATTATAAGCAAGTAACTGAGGTACTTGAGACTTTAAATAAAAATTTGCTGTGAAACGTCTCCTGTTACAGTATTCACTTCTGTGTGAAAGTCTTGAGCCACCCCTCATTTCTTTATATTTTGGGAAATTAGTGTGGTGATTTATTGAAACATGTGAAAACATAAATGGAAATAGAGTACAAAAAGCAAATCAGAGTTTGTACAATTTTAACGAGCTTGAAAGTCAATATTTGGTATGACCACCTTTATTCTTCAACACAGCCTGAACTCTCTTAGGCAGCTTTCTTGTCATTTCTTTTAGTAGTCTTCAGGAATAGTTCTCCAGGCTCCTTGAAGGACATTCAAAGCTCTTCTTTGGATGTTGGCTGCCTTTTCTTCTGTTCTCTGTCAAGATGATCCCACACTGCTTCAATAATGTTGAGGTCCGGGCTCTGGGGAGGCCAATCCATGACTGATAGTGATCCATTGTCTGTTTTTATATCCAGGTATGCTTTTACTGCATTGGCAGTGTGTTTGGGATCATTGTCATGCTGAAAAATGAAGCCATTACCAATCAGACGCTTTCTAGATGGTATTGCATGGAAGATCAAAATCTGATGGCACTTTTCTGCATTCATAATTCCATCAATTTTGACA
>VUQS01043284.1:0-13508 GCA_015108495.1 Heterochromis multidens
GCAGGGACCCTTTATAGAGCCACATGAAAAGTACAAAGTTAATGCAGTCCTGATTATAGAGTTTCAGTTGTTCCCTCAGTGTTCCCTCTGTGTGGTCCTTCAGCACTATTCATTCTGTAAAGTTCTTGTCTCTGTACCTCTTTGTTTTGGGTATTGTTACTCACATCCTGTTTTATTTGATACTCATTTGTCTCCTGTGTTTCACATTTAGTTTTGCTTCCTTTGTATCATTGTCATATAATATATGAATAGTTTCAGCCATGTCTTGTTCCATGGCTGTGTCCACTTCCCCTAGATCCCTTGTGTGTATTTATAGTCTGTTTCCTTTGTTCTTTTTCAGATTCTTTTATTAACCTCCCCTTGTGTGCTTCCTGTTCTCTGAAGAAGTTTGCTGTTTATTTTTCCCTCTGTGGACTTTTGCTTTACTGTATTATGATCTTCTGCATACATCCTAATTAAAGGTTAGTTTTCAGTTTAACCTTTTGTTTTCTGAGTACTGCATTTGCATTGTTTTCATTCCAAACTTCATGACAGATCACAAATGCATATGCAAATGCAAAAAGCTGCTATACAATAAAATGCACAATCAATACATAGATTACTAATTTTTAATAATTAAAAATGTAATAATTTTGAGTTACCAGTTAACCTAATGTGTTTGGACATACACACTACTCTGGTACAGAAACAGCAAACTCCCATTACAAACATGCCATTACTTTGTTACTTTTATTGGTAATATATGAAATAAATATATTACAGTGGAGTCCATGTTTAATTACTGCCTTTTCAAGATAAATTCCAGCAAATTATGTAAAAGGGGAGAAGAACACTTCCAGCAGGAAGCTGGTAGTTATTCTTTCCCCAATAACAAAAATTGTGTGAACCTGCATCTGTGACGAGAATGATGTGCAAGTGGAAGACCCATCAGTTCTGGTATTCTCTGGGGGATGCCAATCAATGCAGGTGCTCGGCTATGAGCACTGGTTCCACTAAAGGATGTTGACACCTCATGCCACCCTCATGGAGTCTGTTTCTGATAGTTTGATTAGGAATGTGCCAAGGAGGTTATTTTGTGTACCAGCAGTGTTTGTTCTGTTGATGCTGGTCCTGCAGCTGGGTTGATTTTGGCCCGCCTACAGCCCTCTCCAGCTCGTCTCATGTAACAGCCTATCTCCTGGTATCTCTACTGCACTCTTGAGACTGCTGGGAAATACAGCCAACCTTCTTTCAACAGCACCTATGGATGTGCCATCCTGGAGGAGCTGTACTATCTGTGCAACCTAAATGGACTTCTTGTACAGTCTCATGATACCAGTAGTGAGAAGGTCACTAAAAGCAAAACTAGATATTTTTCATTTTTGTTCTGTTTTGTTTGTATGGCTCATTAAAACACATTTTGCACAGAGAACTTTAATTTGTATAACAAATTGTTAGAAATGCCAAACAATTTCAAGTTTTGTCATCAACATTGTTGAAAGAGGGGCAATTGTTTTGTGTTGTGGTACATTTCTTAACAGAATTAAATGTTAAAACACAGGAAGTGAGTTTTTCCTAACTGATTAAGATGAGTTGCCATTGTAAAACTAAATTTCATCATTCTATAATTTGTCATTCAACGACAGTCAAACATTTATTTATATGAAGTCATGAAGTGGTCATACAGCAGCAGTAGATTTTTTTTTTTTTTTAATGTTTTTAAGAACACATAGCAAATCAAAATGTAGTAATGCTATATTACAGCGCTTATTAAACAAAGTAAAGCTAATAACGCTCTCGATTATATCCATTAAATATACATGATTTTATGTGGCATCATATCTGATCAATCCGTTTGTACTTTATAAGATCTGTATAACTTTCATCCATTTTCTTCCACTTATCGGGTCGCGGGGGCAGCAGCCTAAGCAGAGAAGCCCAGGCCTCCCTCACCCCGGCCACCTCCTCCAGCTTATCCGAGGGAACACCGAGGTGTTCCCAGGCCAGCGGAGAGATATAATCTCTCCAGCATGTCCTGGGTCTGCCCCGGGGCCTCCTCCTGGTGAGACATGCCCGGAACACCTCCCCCAGAAGGCGCCCAGGAGGCATCCTCGTCAGATGCGCGAACCACCTCAACTGGCTCCTTTCGATGTGGAGGAGTAGCGGCTCTACTCTGAGCCCCTCCCGGATGACTGGGCTCTTCACCCTATCTCTAAGGGAGAGGCCAGCTATCCTTCGGAGAAAGCTCATTTCCGCCGCTTGTATCCGCGATCTTGTTCTTTCGGTCACTACCCAGAGCTCATGACCATAGGTGAGGGTAGGGACGTAGATCGACTGGTAAATCGAGAGCTTCGCTTTTATGCTCAGCTCCCTCTTCACCATGACGGACCGGTACAGCGTCCGCATCACTGCAGCCACAGCCCCGATCCGTCTGTCAATCTCCCGCTCCCCTCTCCCCTCACTCGTGAACAAGACCCCGAGAATAAGCATAAAACCCATATTACAGTTGACATCATCAAAAATGAACATGTTGTAGTTATAAACCCAGTTACTAGTTTTACAACAGTATTTTGATTTTTCTTTTTAATGGGTGGTTAATCATTTCATTACATTAAATATAAAGAATTTTCACACAAAATTACAAAATAAACCCAACTAATAACAGTACTTTTCTGCTGTTTTAAGCCTGATTAATTGTATTACAGTATTTGATCATATTATTAATTTAATCCTTTTTAAACATGTAAATACCTTTTATATAGCATTAGAAAATTTCTGTATTTTTATGTGATGGTAAATTATGGTATTATGGTATTTTTCTGGCACCCCAGCTGCCAGAATATTACTGTTTATTTACTGATTTGTTTTTTCTGTGACTGGTATATTGGTACATTGTGTAATTATTCCTTCTTTACAGTTTTTGTACAGTTATAGTTAGAGAATATCTCCACTTCATTTCACTTCATTTGCTAACAAAGCAGACAACTCACTGATAACACTGTTGTTTCTTTTTTAAATTTTTATTTTAGATATCAAAATACCATCATTAAAGGTAATTCCTTTGGCCATGATAATCATGTAGTGAAAATCTAGTAGTATTACAACACTAATCAACACATTGGGTTAGTCTACAAAATTAGCAGTCTGTTAGTTTGTTGGCTTAGGACAACAGAATCAACAAAAGGAGCAGTGGAAATGTCCAGATGTCTGGATAAAACAATCTTGCAGCTTCCCACCACCCAGCCAACTGCCAAATCTACCAGTCACCCAGAGGCAGACCTGGGAGAAGACTTGAAGGTGTTTGCCAGTGGATATGAGACACTTTGATATTTTAAGGCAAGGATTTCCCCTCACTGGCAACAGTGCTGGAGGCTAAAGCCCTATGCTTGGGAAATACACAGACCTTTAAAAAGACTGACCCATCACTGCCCTCATGAACCCCTCGCCAAATACAAATAGACAACTGCAGCTAGACTACACCCGGGAAATGGTGCAGGATTCAACCCAGTTGTGTGTTTGAGGCGTAAACCAAACTGCTTTCATGACAGAAGCAACACGTTTGTTTTTCGTGCATTCCTTTGCTGAAAAATTATGCTTAATTTGCAGAAAGCTAGTTTTGTAATGGAGAGTATGCCATCATCTGTTTTGCCCTGAAGCTCGTACCATCTGCTGCATCACAAATCTGAAAGAAAAGCCCATGCAACACAAACCTGGGACAGTGTGTGTGTGTGTGTGTGTGTGTGTGTGTGTGTGTGTGTGTGTGAGCGTGTGTGTGTGCATGCACATTATTTTGTCTCCATGAAGTGCTATGAAGTAAGCAGATGTTCCACAGACAACAGGAATTATAGCCCAGTATGAATACTTGGTACCTTTGACTATGGTGATTAATGATTTCTGCAATGGTGCAGGAAAGAATCTGCAAATTGGTCACATGATGTTCTGTAAAAGAAGTGACAATACAAGAACTGAAAACACAGAGTTGTGTTAGAGTGTCCTAGCAGCCTGATGACTAAGAAAAGAAAAAAAAATCCTGTGAAGGCTTTGTTTTCTAAAAATAATCCCAGTGGAATAATAGTTAAAATACATATTACCATAGACTGTATATAAAAGATGGATATAGCCACTGTGATATCACCTGTTAAATCTCAAGCTGACACTGTCTTGGGGTTTTGAAACTGGTTGTGATGAGCAAGGGTGAATCTAGCTGAAAAACTGAGAGATACTGCAATGTCATAGGGCAATGACTTGTCAGTTACAAGGTACTGAAGGCCTACCCTAAAGCATACCCTGCTTTATCCTCCTTTTGATTCCACTGGGAACCATAATGTACAAAATGAAAATAATGTTTTTTTAAATAGGACTTAAACTAGCAACCAAAACCAAAAACTTATCAGCGAAGTATTTTCTGAGAAGGGAGTTTATGGCTTTTCTCCCATAGATTTCTATGCTACCAGATTCCTTTTTGTAACCAGGGATGTCGCCCCCTCCTGGCCATGAGAAGTTCCATTCACCTATAGACAGTCTATAATTATTACATGGGGATTTGTAATGTATGTATAGCTAAACTAAATTTTAAATCAAACTTAATTGGTGTGTTTACATGCATAATTAATTAGGTTACCTGATGATCTTTTTGTCATTCTGAGGCTTCTGTACATTCTATCTCTGTCACAAAACTGCACAGAAGACCTCTCAAATGCAGGGAACAGACTGTTGCAAAGGAGAACTAATAAAAGACTGACTAACATTGCCTCCAGGTGGAGCTGGCAGACAGCAGATCTTTGAAGGAGCTGCTGACCTCTTCCTTCAGCAGGGACCCTTCTTTTCTCACGTTTTCACACATGCAGACTTTGTGATCACAGCTACTGCACATCCTGCAAGACAAGAGAAAACTCCATCAGTCATAAGATTATACAACCACAGAGTTATTGGCTGTAGACTTTTTTATTTTGTTGTTGTAATATTTATTTTTTCCCCCTTGTTTCAGTGTTTGATTACATTTTTATTACTAATGTGTGTGTGTTTAAATTCTGTTTTCATTTTAACTGATGGGTCTTATTGTTCTAATTGCACCAGGATCAATAGATCAATAAAGTTTTTTGTAAATAATATTTTAACATAGGAGTGGCTGAGAAGAAGAAAATGAGAAGAAGATCGAAGTAATACAGCACAGCTCTTCGAATTACTCAGTTAAACTGCACTGTTTTTGTATAATGACTTGGTGATTATGAAGGGGGTAGCAGCGTGACGGGCTGGTAGCAAATAAAACCACATTTCCCACAAGGCCTTGCACTAGAAATACGGAAATGTATCAGGTAAGTTTGTCTTCCTGAAGTGAAAGCAATTCACCTGTAACCGTAGCATTCATAGGCGACTTAGTCTACTACGCCTGAGTTGTCTTCTTACGTGCGAGGTGTTTTCTGAGGTACACAACTAAATGTTTCTTTAAAACGTCAGATTTCAAACTTTCAGCGCATGCTAATGACGATATGTAACCTCTTATACAAGACTTCATTTGGAAAATATGCTTATTTAACGTCGCCTCGCTTAAAGAAAACGGGCAAGACCCACTGTAGCATAAATAAGACTTTTCACGAATCTGCTACAGATACTCTTCGATACGGGATACACAAAAACATGTTGGCGAACATGTAGGATTTTATTTATCAAGTGGTTGTACAAGGTGAATTGGGAACTAACAGTTTATGGAGGGCTGACAAATTAAAAGAAAAACTGGCCTTTGAACTCTACATTGAGAGTTCAAACATATCTCTACATATCAGTACAAAGCTGCTCCCATTATGAAACATTTGTATCTACAGTAAGGATAGCAGGGCTCCCATCCACAGGGCAGGAGGAGTCACTGAATTGCTTGAAGAAAATTACCTGAATACAATGGCCTTCATAGTCAAAGAGTTTTGTTCCATTCCTTCAAAAGACTTGCAGGAAGTTGTAGAATCAACCCCAAGGTCTTTTGATGCTGCCTTATGTTGTTTTTTCCTTTAATTTGTCACCTGCCAGTGCTCTTCTTTTCAGTTACCTGTCTTCAGTGGCATTTTATGACACTTGACCCCAAAAAACTTTCACTCCATAAATCTACCATTTTTTTTCTTTCTTTATGACAGGAGACTGACTCTTTATCTGGGTCACACTCACCTCAATCTGATGTGTCTCTCACCGCCTCTTTCAAACAGGCAGCAGATGCAGCAGGGTGGCCCTTCATCTCCCAGCTGCTCCACCTCTGACTGCTTCCCCCTCCGTGCCCTCAAATCAGCTGCATGTGGAAGTGAGACTTCAGCTGAACCGCAGAAAAGCGAAGTGAGTGACAGTCAGAAATTGACAGAAGGAAGTCATGAGACAGAGCAATAACTCCTACATGATGTTCAGGGCTGTAGAGTAGGAAGTGTTGTCAGTATCACTGCAGCTGTGGACGAGGTAAGGTGTGCCACACTGAAGCGTAATTCGGAGGATTATCAGATAGCCAGCTTAGAGCTTTGTGATGCTGAAATTCAAGCAGTTTAGCAGTGGTGTAAATGATGATTATTCAGTGGCATTTCAGCAAATCTAAAAACATCTGCTTTTTAACCAAAGCTAGCCTAGATTTAATCCTTACATTTATGTCTTTTTGATCTTGAAATAACCAAATTAGTGCTTACTGGGGAGTGACTGAATGCTGAAACAATTCTCTGCCCCGCCGCCTCTTGTCTTCTCATTAAGTTCTTTTCGCTGATTTAGCCTGCAAATCTCTCCAGGATGAGACCCATCGTGATCTTCTATGGATTCTACCTGCTGTGCTTTGTCCTGGGTGTGGCCTGTGTGGTGTGCGTGTGCGTGTGGAACAGCAAGTGGCGCGGTGGCTTTGCCTGGGATGGCTCGTCGCTTCAATTCAACTGGCACCCTGTTCTGATGGTAATGGGTCTGGTGGTGCTGTATGGCAACGGTGGGTGACTTTCTAAAGAAAGCTCATAAGTTTCATTTCTGTTTCTCATTTCTGTTCCCCCTCCTAACAGTCAGGCTGTATCAGTGTAATTACACATCCTAGGCTTGGTGTAGATGCAGTGTATAATTTGATGCATCATTTCAGTAGCGTGAACATGAAGTAACGTCTGCAGTGACTGTTTGGCCACAGCTCAGTGGTACCGGACATTACACTGTAGTCATGGCTGCTGTTTGTCTTCCTTTGTTTGGGTGCATTCATGCGAAGAGACATTCAGTAAACAGTAGGACCTTATTTTGCTTTTTTTTTTGTGTTAATTGTACCTTTGAGCAGATAATCTTATTAGATACTGAAGTTTGTGTATTAATGTGTGAAAAAAAATATATATATATTAGATGTAATACGCTGTATTATGATGCCTTTGGGTGGATGTAGGTAGCAGTTTTTATGTTTTTGAATTGTTCTGACAAACTGAAGAAACAAATGCTAAATATTGAAGGGTCATATTTTATTTTAAACATTGTTATAAAAATGAAAAAAATAAAGTTCACTTCACTATAAATGGGAATTTCCCAAGCAGCAACCTGCAGTAGCGAAATGATGAAGCCACTGTAGAAGTGCCAGAAATTTCAGTTCTTCTACGGGCACCTTGAGGCTGGTTCCAAAACTGAGTCCGTCCCCACAGACTTTGCTTCTTTCAGCTGCTTAAGCAGGTGCACAAAAATGTACAAATATACATGCAAACACACACAGCCATTTCAAGTATGACGACTTTACTTGTTTGTCCTGTTTTACTCCGTAGTTATTTGTCTTTTGCTATTTCACAGTTATCACAGTTTACACAATTCACAGTTGTTTAAAAAAAAATGTTACAGAGCAGGTTGGTCGAGTGCTGAGGGGTTTAAAAGTCACCAAAGCTCTGCTGACGCAGTTACTAAAAAGTTTCAAACCACCTGTGGCATTAACATCAGCACAAAGACGCTGGGAGCTTCATGGCATGTGTTTCCATGGCTGAGCAACTCCTGTAGGTATAACGTGCAGGTGGCCCAGCACTTTTGTAAGTATAGTGTCTGCTCTGCAATGCGGTACAGCTCGTCCAAAAAGTTTATGCTTCAGCTTTGATAAGTGAAAGTCTAGTAATTGTCTGTTACTTCACTAATTAGCAGTCTAGTTTTACCATATAACTTAGAACTCCAACTCTCGTCCTACTTCCTGCCTTTGTTCAAGACACCACTCCACTATGTTGCTACAACAAAGTCTTATCCCCAAAATTCTGTTATTACACAAACTCCAGTATATCAAGAAATAATGTTCTGACTTTCAGATGATCCCTCTTTATTGAAATGAACTTGGACATAGGGAGAGGAAAATGAAGGAAGAAATTAGCCAAACAGGTTGAAATCATTTTTTGCTGAAGACTGTAAACATGATTTTTAATGATGTAAAGTTGCCCAGTTTAACATGGGAGTCTTCAGGGATTTACTCATTTTCAGAGCCAGTTACAAGTGGCCATTAGTGGAACTGCAGTTTTTGGCACTTCCATGTTACATGAACATTCAGGATGGGGTTTAAAGGGGGATGGTCACACAAATTACGGTCTGACCAGCAAAATAACACAATGTCAATGAGTTCTAAAGAATGAGAATCAGAGACTGGCTTGCGGAAGCCTGGCAAGAAGGTCATTAAAACAAAGTTGTGATGATGAAATTGAGCCACTAATGTCATTTACTTGTTTGACAACTACCTTTATGGTTGTTGATATCTTGATTTTTCTGGAGCTAGAAGGGACCATATTTAGATAAAAGGGTGGAGTGCTGGGAGTACACACCTGCTAATTAGTGCTAAGTAACGGAGTAATAATAACGTAGAATTTCACTCACCAAAACTGAAGCACACATGTATTAGACTGTCTGTCTGTCATAGAAAACACATTATGTTGTCAGAATTTTATTAAAAATGCCCCAAAAAACACCAGAGCAGTCCAGAGATCCACTTCTGTGATTCCTTTTAGTGGAGGCGAGCCCTAGCAGACAGCTTTTGGCTAAAACTGCCTTTGTTGGCATACCTGTCAATTAGTGGCCATGCCCCTAATTTTAAACCTTGTTACAGGTGTACCAGGTGAGTTAAAAATACACACAGTCATAAAGAATGGGGAACTTTGCTATAGGCTGTACCCAGCTGTAAACAAGTTTATTTCTACTGTAAAATTGGGCATTTAATATGGGAGACTGACTCATATTTAGAGCCAGCCTCAAGTGGCTTTTAGAGGAGCACAGTTTTTGGAACATCCTCCTTGACTAGGTCTTTCAAGTTTTAGTATATGGATCCTAGGTTTTGAGCCACAAAAGACCTAATACAACAGCAAGCACTCCCTTAACCTCCCCGAAGTCCCCAAGTTGATGCTTCTGGTGCACTAGCTGTTATTACACAACAGCATGATTTAATGTGATCATCACATTTAATTAAGCTGACCATATTCAGTCATTTTGCTTCTTCACTGCAGGAGCTGTGTTGTACCGCATCCCTTTGACCTGGGGTCAGAATAAACTCCCATGGAAGCTCCTTCATGCGGCGCTGATGCTCCTCGCCCTGGTGCTTTCAGTCGTGGGGCTCTGTGCTGTGTTTGACTTCCACAACACTAATCACACACCCAACCTCTACTCCTTACACAGCTGGATCGGAATCGCAGCTACAGCTCTTTTCGCAGTGCAGGTATCCAACTTTTCATGCCAAATTATTTTTACATTATTAGGCAAATGCCATCAGTTGGACATCATTTTTTTCTGTTATGTGCCTGTGTGTATCTGTGACATATGGATGCAGTGGGTGGCAGGTATGGCTGGCTTCCTTCTTCCCTGCTCCCCCATATCACTTCGTAAACTCATGAAACCCATTCACGTGTGGATGGGAGGCAGTATACTGACTCTCAGCATCGCTGCCTGCATCTCTGGCATCAACGAGAAACTCTTCTTTGTTCTGTGAGGGCAACTATTCTGGGTAACGTTTGATTAATTCTGTCATTTGAGAAAAAAACTTTAATCTTATTCTCTTTCAAATGCCTTTCCACAGGAAAGGATCCAATGTAACTCAGACATACTCTAATCTTCCACCTGAGGCTTTGTTGGGAAATTCATTAGGAGTTTTGATTGTAGCCTTTGGCTTGGTTGTCCTCAAGATTTTGTCCACCCGAGAATGGCAGAGACCAGACTCCAGACCTGAGGATATGGCCTACACGGTGAGAATATCAGTGTGGCTGATGCGTAGTGGAAGAGATAAGAGGATTGACTTTAATAAAGCACTCTCATAAAAAACAATTGTATCTACTTCATTTCACAGCCTTTGCTTCAAGAAGAAAATGAATGAAGGGGAACTTCAGAGCTGCTCCCTGAATTACTGCAAAATCAGTTCAGCTGTCACAGATCACAAGTGGCCAAAAAATGTCTGTTCTGAATGTAGAAGCAGCTGCCTGGAGTGTGTGAGCATTATCTGTTGGTGTTGGTTGTAAATATTTATTTGAAATTGTATTTAAAATTGCCTTTCCACCCAAAGAATAAAGAATGTTTTAATCAAAGCTGCGACACCTTCCTCTTTTACACTGCTTCTGTGGTGCACCACAGCTTTTACATCCTGCAGTAAAGTGGTCACTAGTTCAGGCTGTGGCAATGTACTGTAACTGGTAACTGGATTCAGTTACTATTGTTCACTGATGGGGCTCCTGAATCTATCAGGATGTTGATACTGACATTGACCAGTATTATTAAATATGAAGTTGGCTGGAATTAATGTACTATATACCTGCTATACACATCAAGGTTATGCAAACGAATGTTAGCACTAAAAATGTCGTTTAAAAAGGCATTACTAGTTTCCAGGGGGGTGTTGACTGACATTAACTTGACATAAGGTGATGTGCATAATCTACATCAAAATACTGCTTATCCAATACTTGACCATCACCTAACACTGTCAACTAAAGATGTATGTGTAGTGCCAATTACTAAATATCAACCAGTAATATATAAAAAATATCCCTGTGAAGCACTGGCATGCTGATGTGAACATCATGGGTCAGAGCAAAGTATGGCTGTAGACTCGAGTGTGGTGCTGTTGTTTACTTACTTTTCACAGATGTTTCAACTGGGTTGGTGCTAGATTGTGTTGTATGTATGATCCATCTTATTGTACCTGAACCTTAACAACCAAAAACACAGACTAAGAGTGTCCTTCTGACTGCAACTCTCTGGTTGATCCAATCGTCCATCGCTCTTCATCTCTACCACCTGCCTATATTGTGATAGGTGGTCATGTTTTTTTTTAAGGTAAAGATACTAGAGCAAATTTTTGTTTGCTGATGAATACCTGGAGATTGGTAGAGTGCAAGTGAAACCCAAGTAGTGCTTTACCAGTGTCAAAAACAAAATCTCCAGTTTAAATGTGTTTTATTGTCTCACTGAGGTGTATGGCAAAGGCAGCAACATGCTTTTGTTCCACATTGGATTTTCATTTGTGTTGCGAGGTGCAAAATCTCACACCAATTTTGTAGCTCATGTTTTCATCCCTCACGGTTGTATTTTACATATGTGGTACAAACAGCTGCAAAGAAATATCTAAATGATTTAAAGTCCACATGAATGGATCTGACAAAATGCTTCCCTTCAGGTTTGGGGCCATCTGCTTAATGGATTTCAGTAGAAACCATGGAAACTGCTGCAATCTTCTCCAAAACTATAATGAAAGCAAACAATCTGTCAGTCTCTCCCACTCTGTGGTTTAAACAGAAACTATTTTTGATTTAGTTCACACTTTTTATTTTTACTTTAAGGTTGCTCGGTTGCTACTCCCATGCAAACTTGTGCTGACACTAAAACAATGATACAGCTTATATCCTTTTTCAGACTCTTTGTATCCTATTGTTTCCATGAATTATACAGTATGCTGTAATGGGGTCCAAAGCCAATATACAGCTTAACAGAGCAAACCGGGGCCAGAGTTTGATTTCAGTTCTTTGTTCATCAAAGGTATAAAATACAGAAGTAGATAAAAACCCAGAGGAAGTTGCTGTGACTGTGTACTCAACATAGTGTAGTGAAAGTTAAACTACTAAATACATCATTTGTCTCCACAGGAGTTCCAGATAGATTGAATCAAATCTTCTAGGTCTAATTTGGACAGAACAGCTAAGGCTATACCCTATCATGCATAACAGAATTTAAATGGGTCAGTTATATAAATAAATAAAATACGTGAGCAGCATTATTATTTTAAGCTGAAAATATGTTTAGTTTTGCTGTAAAGTCGGGCATTTTAACATGGCGTCTGTGGGGATGGATGTGCTTTTGGAGCCAAATTCAGATGGATATTTAAAGAAGGGTAGTTCTGCCTCAGTATTTAACACTGTTATGGGAGTATTTGCAACTTCAAATGACAGCTGTCAGTCTTTATGTGCTGCATACTCTCATTACAAACACTGGCTACATTTCAGAATGTAATAGCTAGAAAGCAGATTATTATTATTATTTATATATTTATTGTTGCCAGCTGTTCCTTGTGTTTTAGTGCATAAAGTTCATACTGATGCCTTAAAAAAACTCTACTTTCCTAAAACTTGATGTGATGCTATAAATAAATAGGAAACCATTAGCTCAGACAATGTTTAGTCTACCATGTTCACCATTTTATACATTGCCTAATTAGCACTAAACACAGACATACACACACACACACACACACACACACACACATAAAGCTGATAACCAACTCCATAATGCTGCAACTTGCTTGGTTTTCTAAGAATCAAATTAATAAGACATAACGTGTTCTATAGATAGCTTTAGTTTGATTTCTGTAGGTGTCTAAGTTCAGTATGTACAACACTGAATTGTGTTAAATTGTTGGGTTTTTTTAATGAAAATATATACCTCAAACATGCAATATGAAAAATGTCTGAACCTTTTTGTGTTGACTGTCATGTCTATCTTATTTATAGCCTATAGCACCTTTAAACAACAGAAGTTGACCCAAAGTGTTTTAAAGATAGGCACATTTACATTAAAAAAAAACAAAAAACTTTTCAAAATACATGGAAAGCTCAAAGGTGTTTTATTGTGTTAACTCATTATTGTGGAAAGTGAAAATCACAGTGATTTAGTTGTCATTAAAATGTGTTCAGAATTTGGCAAATCGATGATGATTTATCTCATAAATCATGACACACTGCTCTACCCTATATAAGCTTTATAGGTTAAAAGTATCGGTATCGGTATTGGTATTGGTATCAGCAATACTGGCCCTGTATTTACTTGGTATCATATCGATACCAAAATTTGCAGTATAACACACCACTAGTTTTTAGAGTTTAACCAGTTCCTGGCTGTAGCTTCATAGTTACAGACCTGAGAGTATCGATTTTTATCTCTCTAAATCTCAACAAGAAAGTCAACTTTTTTTTTTTTTTTTTTTTTATTTTCTTTTTTTTTTTTTTTTTTTTTTTTTTTTTTTTTTTTTTTTTTTTTTTTTTTTTTTTTTTTTTTTTTTTTTTTTTTTTTTTTTTTTTTTTTTTTTTTTGTCCTTGTTTTTATTTTTTTTCTCCCCC